>CAJDSM010042806.1:0-19208 GCA_903981925.1 Ostrea lurida | reverse complement strand
CATGGACACACACAATGAAAACGCTTGGTGACTCCAATATAACACGAAAACTTAGTTTGCTACAACCATAACAACACACCCCATTGTGTCTCATACCTCCTAGATGAGTAAAAAAAGTATTTCATACAATATGATTCATTTCTAGTAAAATTGATATACATGGTAACACCCCCCTTCCCCCCCACCTTCTAGTAATAAAATTCATAATTTCTTTTTAAAAAGAATCAACTCTCATTTTATTCTTTTTACTCAATTTGCCTGCTACATATTCTGAAGTAAAAGGAAGATTTTGCAAGATATGGAATTCCTTTTGTATGTATTGTATATTTAGCCCCATCCTGCTAAACACCTGTCATAGGACTGGAGTTAAAAGTTTCATGATTTTGGTCAAGGCCTTCACACTCATTACAACAAAATACTCAATTTTTTGGTTTAAAATGTATGTATTCAGTACCAAAGAAAATTAATTTGATCGATCAAATATAGCTTTGTTCTATCTATGACCTATTAAGCCCTGCCCTGAGGTCTGAACCTCTAACCGTGCATGTGCCACTGTGGTCATCATTTTCATACTTTAGTAGAAATCATAATATTCATTATGTTCTGGAGTAAAGAAAATGTTTAAAGATTGCATTATTTTTCTTTACGTTTTGTTTTAAATTCACTATTTAAAATTTTGGCCCCATTCTTCAGGCTCAAGGAGGTAGTAACCATGAAATTCACTGTTTTCAATGATGTTACATACCAAATTTTAGAGATAATTATTATGATGAAGCAGTTTCTGAAAAAAGTTGAAAATGTTGAAAATTTAACACAATGGACATTAACCCAAACTACATAGTTATATGGACAGGCAGGGATTGTGATAGGCCATTCAAAACAATATTTAGGCACCTCTTGTTTACTCAAAGTCCACTGGACCACAATAGAATGATCTGTAATCATGAGTTCTATAGATCAATAATCCAGAAAGATAAACTGATGAATTCAAATTTACACATGTCTGATAAACTTCTCACATATTTAAACATTAATTGATATTTCTTTTTTTTTTATATATATACTTTAAAGTTTGATTCCTGGATCATCACCTATTCTCACTTAGCCTACTTTGCAGTTACTAAAAATAAACCTTACTCAAATCTTATAGTGTGCAAGAATACAATTTTTAATAAATGCATACATGTCCTTTTTATATTATTCATCAAAAAGCAATTTTTATATAAATCATAATTCTAGCAAAATAGAACTTGTAAACCTTACCATTAGAGAATGTAACACTGATTACTGAACCTTGCTGCAAATTGTTGCTGCTCGTGACATTGGTTGACATCAAGGTCACAGGGGTTGCTAAGGCAACCGATGTAAAGGGAATGTTTTCACTGGATGTGGTTACATCTTGCTTTAGTTTTTTAGTGGGTGGTGGGTTACCATCACCACTCTGTTGTGAACTCATTTGGATATTTTTTTTTTCTTTTAAAAAAAACCTATGAAAATACAGAAAGAAAAGAAATAAATGTGCTAATTTCTAAAGTCAATGATCAATATTGCAATTTTTCTGCAATGTAAAAAAGAAATCTCTCTCTACAACTTTACATATTTTAAAAATGTCCACTATATTTAAATATGAATCTATTTGAAATAATGAATATTGAAAAAAAAAAAAAAAATGCACTGAAAATAATCTCCTTAGAACTGTATACATTATTTATACAGTTTAACCATGGTTTTAATTTTATGCCACATATGGCATTTTCCTCTTTAAAACCTCTAAACATACTGAAGAGGAAGTTTAGACTTTTTAAAAGCTTTTTTTTTTTTTTTTTTATAGGCCTATTTATTTCTTTTTAAAATATTTCAGAATCATTATGTAAACATCTTTGAACACCCAAAACAATATGATCTATGTTTAAAATATACCGAATAACCTATTTCTATCGGCAAACAAATTAAATTGATCAATAAAAACATGTTTCCTTGAAAAATTTAATATGAAAAAATATGCGGATCTAAAGTTTCGTGTACAATGCCTCGTTTTCGAGCTGGGATTTTATGTGCATGACACAGTTCGTTCACATCTACAACAAAATTATAGAAAGTAATTTATTGTAAAAACTAAGATGAAAAAGAAGTTGTAATTTACAAGTTAGCATTAATGTCCAAAACTTTTTCCAATGACACTATTTAAAAACTTCCTGAAGTGATTGATAACACAGAAACATGGTTATTTTCGATGTCCTATTTCACTTGGAACAGCGAATCAAAAACGAAAACGCGATAGTCATATTACTAAAACAGCGTAAAAACAACATGAAAATTACTTAAACACTCGTGAAAACTTAATTAAAAACGAGAACAAATATTTTTACAATTGTTAACACTTATAATTTTGCACGCAAGTACATTTTCAAGGTGTAAAACACAAAAATTGTAGTATAAAATACCTAAGTTTGGAACGCCATTGCGACGAGCGCCTGACGGCGGGAGGAAAACATATTCGCTAGCATGTTCATTCGGAAGATTTCTGATTTTATCGGCAATTTTTCGAGATAAGTTTAGAAATCGGGTAATTTCGTGAAACAATTTCTTTTTAATAATATTTTTAATTTTAAAGAATAAAAAGAGATCATTCTAAAAATTTTATAACAAAACAAAGATTGTGTATAATATTTGTCAATTTCTAGTTTCCGTCGATATGATGTCACGTGTGATTGGTAAAAGAAAAACATTGATCATCTTACTGCAGTCAACAATCTTGTGTCGTTTGACAGCCCTGCTAAAGATATTTTCAGGTAAAGTAGATTGATAATAAATACTAATAATTGTTACTTTAAGCCATGGCATTAGTACATGTTGCCATCAAAGCTTTGTATGAGAATATTTTTGACGTATTGTGAATGACAGCTGAGTTTTGCTAACCCATTGTCTACCATACAAGAGAAAAAAAATAGCTGTAGAAGTTCTGCACAACCGCTGTAATGAGCATTTCTTAAAAAACAACACCATATTATGCGATACAGTACAAGGTACAGAAGTGCATTCCCTATTGTTTTGCAAGGACATAAATTTCCTAATGCGCAGTGTTGGTCAGAGTGATAGGCGGATCGAAGACATGGGGGTGGTTGTAATTGATCTATGCAAAATTCATTTGCAATTTTCATGATTTGTACAGCAAGTTCTCTCTTTTTTCATAATAAAATTTAATTAACACCTATATTCAACCCTTTCCTTTGGCTTATATATATGTTATCTTTGTAATTAAGCTCAATTTGGACCATTAGATATAATTGTAGCAGATTACAATTCCAAAGAAAGTCCTAAAGTTTGCCCTACTGTCAGATCCCCCATTTATGGAAATCGCCAGCCTCCAACTCGATGAAATTGTTTTATTCAGCTGATAGAAGACTTATATTATAATGAGTTCAGGTAGTATTAAATGAAGTGAACTATGGAATGCATACTCATTTCACAGTCAGATCCAAAATGGTGATGCATGTATATGTGTGTTACAAGTGTTTCACACATGACACGTACACATATATACACACATTACACATATACTTGCAAGCACATATGCAAGTTTCCCTGTCTTACCTCCTCTAATTGTAGCATTACCATTCGTTTACATTGATCACGTGAAGGACCATGGATAATTCCATACATAGTAGAATTCCAGTAGCATAGGTCAGTAGGAACCATTAGTCCTAACCACGGTTCATAGAGATGAGTTATTTCCTCTCAAATTGTTTTCACAAAGCGTCTGGACACTCAAAGAATAACTTCGGTCGTCGCAATGAATTCTCAGACGCCAATAGTTAATTGAAACCGAAGTAACATTAATTAGTTAAACTACGAATTCAACGTCACTTGTTTGTGACATCATAGTTGTTTCAGCCAAAGTGCATCATGTAGTATTCATCAAGCATGCAAGTTTTATACATTTATGCCTATTTAGAAAAAGGCAGTCGGTAAGATATATCGTTACATGTTTGTAGTTGACCGTAGCTAATTGAATGGTGTTAACATGGTCAGTAAATTCCATATGAATTTACGGACCATGATAAACCATGATTAGGTCAACTACAAACCATATAACTAATAATACAATCATTACACATACTTGCAACACATATGCAAGTTTCCCTGCCTCGTGCAGAATATTATAATTTTCACATTTTAGGCCCTGCGCAGTTTCGGCTGGATATTAATCAAGCTTTTCTTCTGTCTGTCTGTCACAAGCAGTTTTCACTTGATAACTCAAAAGGCTTGCACCTGTAGGGGCATTGCAAATAATCCATTAGGTCAGCTCCCTTTTTGATTTTTGAATAATCTGAGATAATATGAACTTTTTCATGAACAAGTTTGTTTTTCATTTTCACACAATCCAATGAATCTTCACATATTAATATATGCAATGGCCTATATAGGCTATTAGCGTGTCCAAGATATAAAATATTGACATCTTAAGGTTTGGATTTGAATTTTTTTCATAAAAAGAAAAAGCCTTTATGCTGTTGAGAGGGGGGGGGGGATGTACACTCTCTGTATATTAGCTAATATTGTCTAGCGCAGTGCAAGATCCAGACACCCCCTCTCAACTAACATACAGCCACTTCATCCCAGGCTATTATTGCCCAAAATTTGCTGAAAATCACTTAGTGATTACCTCATTCGTAAACCTGATCCACTTGATTACACTGGTATATCCAATTGGCTCCATGTTTGGTCAACTCTAGTTTAGTTCTTTAGGACTTTACACATACAAACACAGACAATTGTGCTTATATATAAACATTTAATTCAACATTAAGTTAATGTTAATTTAACGTTAAATTACAATCTTGAATTATTTCATGCATGACTGCTATTGAAATTTTAACGTTTTAAAAATTAACGTTAAAGATTATACCAGGTGCCATTAATATTTACTTTTTCGCGGTGTT
This sequence comes from Ostrea lurida, assembly GCA_903981925.1. Lineage (NCBI taxonomy): Eukaryota > Metazoa > Mollusca > Bivalvia > Ostreida > Ostreidae > Ostrea > Ostrea lurida. The sequence goes on along the minus strand of CAJDSM010042806.1, from coordinate 14,265 downwards.
AGAAAAATATTTAAGTTTGCATGTCCTCAACCAAATAATAATAAACCCTTTTGCAAAATTCCAATTTTTATAAAATTGAAACCATCTAATTGCGTTGATTAAATGAGGAGAATTTAATGGCGTTCCGGTGCTTTTTTCGTAAATATGATGAAGGGTAAATCCATACAACCTCTCTGACACAGTTGCGCAAGAATTAGAGGTTAAGCGTCGGAGTTGTTTACAACTGAAAATACTAGATTCAAAGATTGCCATATTATGCGTTACTAAACGACTGGCGATAAGAATGACTTTAGATACGATGTAATTCAAGTAAATAAGATGGCACATCTGTATTCTAAAATTTGTTATGTAGCATATAAATAAAATATCGCTGTCGGATGCTGACTGTATTGTTTTCTCTAAAATTGAGATCGCTTGTCACGTGGTACCAGAGGCGGCGCTATTCAAAATGGGCATTTACTTGTGACTCAAGCAAAAAATAAAATAATTAGACAATTATTGATATCTGGTTGGAAACGCGACGAATACGATTTTTTTAATTTCGGAAAAGTAATACTTTCAGATGACTTACAAAAAGTATGCAAAGCAATTTATTAATTTGATGTAGAAAAATGGCAGCTTGTAATCCCTAATATTACATTAATATAACGTTAAATGGATTTAACGTTAAGTTAATGTTAATTTAATGTAAAATTAATGTTAACAACATTAAAACTCATTTAACATTAAATTAACGTTAGGCACAATTGGCTGTGTAAGTTTACCACTGTTTGTTATCTTCACCATTACATAATTTACTTAATCACCAAAATATGTAAGGAAATGTGATGTCAAATTTATAGTTCAATTCCCTAAACATTTACAGTGCATGCAGGCTTTTATGGCCAAGTGAAAACCTGTGTACTCTAAATAAATCTAATTAAAAAGTAAAAAATGTCAAATTATGCAATTCTTATTTCTTAAACATATTAATTTCTCTTAAGAACTATGAAAATATGCAGAATTATTATGGGAGCATTCATTGCATAGTTCATTGTTGATCATAACAATGTTGGTCAAAGTGAACGCAAGGGTGGGTTTGGTGTGAGGGGCTTCTGGCACGCTCTTAGCTCGGTCCTGAGACCAGACCGCAATTACCATCAACATCCTCCCTGTCCTCTCGCTGTCCATTGGAGCAGACGTCCGAGATAGCTGAGTGGGAAAGGAATGAAGACATTATTATGAAGGACTGAAAAGAAATGTACAAAAAAGGGGGGAAATATAAATGCAAACAACTCAATCTGTGTAATGATAGATTTAAACCACACATAATTCCAAGTCTATTTTCTACAAAATGAAAAAGTACGTTTAATTCAAGGGCAAATCTTTTAAAAAATTCAGGAGTGATTGAGAGGGCCGGGGTTGGTTAGTTGAATGTGATATTAGTACATGTACCTTATCTTCCCAAACTAGCCGTGGGATTACAGACCACAAATGCTCCTTCCAGATCCACCATTGATGTATAATTGTTTGAGAAGTGAAAAGAAAGAAGATGTTGTGTGATTTTGTTTTACAGACCACAAGTTAATTGGTGTAAGATTTGAAATCAGAATTTCAATGCATGCATTTCCAAATGCATATTACATTGAGGGTAAATTAACAATAAATGCATGTGCATTTATTTGTAGATCGAGTGTGTTGAAGTTAAGGGACAATACTTCATGGTAGAGCTAGCTGAAAACAAGATTAATATTGTTTATGAAATGAATGCGATTGCTCCATAGGTTTTATCAGGAGAGTAATTTTATTTGTCCACTACAAAAGTAGACACACAGAGTGTAGAAGTATACCTGCATGTGCAGATAAAGCAGTTTTTATTTGCGTGCAGATATATTTATAAGAGTGTAGCAAAGTTAAATAAAACCAAAGTGAGACAGTAAGTCTTAGACAGGTGGTTGCTAATGGGGGAAAGTACTGTTACCGAAACATTGTGCAACACTGGAAGATTATGTAAACAACGACAAACAACAATATATCAATTATGAAGTCCAGAAAAATTTACTCACTTTTGATACGATTTATTTATAGCAATTTATAGCAATATACAGCTCCGAACCTCGTTATCATATCGAACTCGATGGAGACAGAGAAAAAAGTTCGAGATATCGGGGGTTACGAGATATCCCGAAGTTAGCTTCCAAATTTCAACTTTGTTTTTGAATTCCATCTCACTATGGCTTTTGTCTTCACCAATTACAGCTTAGTATCGAATGTTACCGTCGCAGGTGTTCATAATCACCTAATAAAGTAATCAGATAATAGTACTCAAAGAAATGCATACATATGTAATGATTTTTAGTTAAATTTACCTGGAGTAATAACGAGTTTGTAGCGTGGATTTATAATTTAACATTTACAACGGCGCGGGTGTGAATATGTTTACGTAAGTCAACTAATTGCAACGCGCCGAATCAGGTATCCCAATAGCCGTTATCATAACGCCTCATCGATTAGAAGAGCTATCGACCGATGCTTCAATTCGGCAGACCGAAAAAATTTAGTCTGAGAGTTCGACATAAACGGGTAAAATTGTAACTTGGGATAAAAATACTTCGAGATAACCGAGTGTTCGAGATTAAACAGCGATGTGTTGTAGCGATATCCGAAGAGTTTTTTACAAATTCATTTATATAAAGTAAATCACATGGGGACCACGCCAACGCAGTTCGACATAGGTTACCGGAGGATGTTCTGACATAATCGCGAGTTCGAGCATATCCTGAGAGTAACCTGTATATATAATATATATATATATTGATGTAAGTAACCATTTAAATAACTTGATATTAGTCACTATATATTTCTGTCCATGTAGCGGCCCTTTCTGCTTTTTCTTGACTGACCAATTTTAGAATTACCAAATTTATCTAAATACTTATAACTTGGACAAGTCATTTGAAATTGTTAATACTGATGTGGAGTGTTACTTCCACTATAGAACGTAAAATAGTGAATATTGTATATTGTTTCTCATGTTAATACGCGAGATTAATTATTTGAATTGGGCTAAAGATCAATATTTGTTGTGAAAATTGTTACTTTAATGCAAATATGTAAAAGTTGTAAAATTCTAAAAAAAAAAATAATCCAATAGAAAAGAGTATTAGTTGCTGCTCAGCCCATGGTAAGCCTCGATCACCGGGGCAGCTAATAATTGAGCCATTAAAGAAATAAACAATACAACAATGTGAGCAATATGAGTCCAATCGGACTCATGTTATCTTTTACTGTTATGAAAATGACCTTACTGGTAAGATTTGTGCTAGTTACTACTGATGTGCTCCTGATTTAATATATTAGTGCAAGTTTGCGCTTGAATAGTGCTAACAAGTCAATTGAGCAACTGATTCAGTTAGCTTTTAACATACCATGCAGGTACTTTATAAGCCCCCACTTTTCTTTTGAAAAGATAAGATCTACATATATCTTAAAAATGGCGCCTGTTTGGAAACAAGTTTTGACGCACGCTCAAATAGGTTATCCCAACATGGTCCACTGTGTTTTATTTTTGTAATGAAGTAAGCACAGCGAGAATAATTATATGCTTTGCACAACTTTTAATTGAGAAACATGCAGTATGAAAAGGCAGTTTGTTATGTGCCAATTTATTAGAGCTTTCCAAATGCCATGGCCCCTGACTTGTCCTCACGTAATTTAAATTGGCCTAATGACATGGGCCTGGACTTTAAAGGTCATTTAAATTGGCCTCATGGCATGGATCCCTTGATCTAAGTAATTTAATTGTGCCTAATTGAGACAATGGTCTTGACTTTCCGGTTCATTAATTGGCCTAAATGATTATGGCCCCATTTGACTTAAGGTCATTTAATTGGCCCTTTGGCATGGTCTTCACTAAGGATCGTGTTATTTGGGGCCTATTGAAATGGTCTTGACTAAGGTCGTTTTAAATTGGCCTATGACAATGGTCCTGACTTAGGCTCATTTGACTATTTGGGTTATAAAAGAGCCAATCCGCAGCAAAGTACGTGGAAATTAATTAGTTCAGAATTTTTTTTGGCAGCCTTAACTTTAGGAAACAATTTTTTGTAATAGCAGTCATGATAAAACAAGAGTGTTTGTGAAATACTAATGCCATGCACCCTTATTCCACATTAACCAGTGTCATAAACGGATATGCATGTGAAATATGATAGGTCTATCCCTACCATCTCCAAAATTTCACCAAACACATCTTGTTTTTTTATAGATCTGTATAGCTGTGTCAGATAGTAGATCAGTGGACGGTTTTTGTTTTCGTTCTTGTGGTTTTACACAGGACAGTAGCCTAGTAAAAAATTCCATGATTTAATTTTAGGTACTGAGAATCAATAATTTCTTTTACAGCTGAATTAAGATTCCTTTTCCCCTTGCATACTATAATCCTCCAGAACATCTTACTTAACTCTGTCCCTGTCTCTACTTCTACAAAATCAGGGGCAATAAAAGAATTTGACAATCAGTGTGACTACAGGATGTAAATTGGGGTTTAATTGTTCTGACATGTTTTATACCACCCAAACGAAAGAAGTGTCTCACTACCTCACAATACTGAGAGGTTATCTATGTATATAGTGTAGTTTCGGGGAACTTCTCCAATATTTCATTTGAGAGATATTTCATTGCAAGTCATGCAGTTAATAATATATACATGTTTGACGCGCCAAAGTCTCTGGTTTGGATATGTAGTATTCTAAGATTATCAGCTACTTTATGGTATTTTATAATCCTTACAAATAAGATTGGGATTAAAACTGATCTATTTTAATTTTTGTAATTTAAAGATAATTTTTTGTTTTTTGGGGGGGTTGGGGGGGTGTGTGGGATTGAGAAATGTAAGTGAGTCAATGTTTTTCTGTAAAAGAATGCCTTCATTCCAACACTTATTGAGTAATCGTAAAAGACTGAATTATTTTGTCTGAACGGATTCCTTGCTAGCTCTTTTGGTAAAGCTTAAGGGTGAACAATACAATCTGTGACAATACTAGGTCCTCTCCCCTCTTCATAGAAATGATACTTTATTGGTTTATGATCTCTTTATCAGACTAAGCTAGTACAATGGGAGGAGCGGTGAGCACCGGGAGGTGATGGAAATGATGAGTTTTGGTGGATAATCCTGGTGGATTGCTAGAACCTATACATCAAATCTCGCACGCGGAAAAAGATAGGCCTCATCCGTGGCAGAGTCGCGTAATGAGGAACCTACCACCTTACCAGAAAAACCAGGGCAATGGCCTACAAAGACTTAGCGTGGAAACACGGGCACCTGCATCCTGTCCGCTCCTGAAATATTACTTCTGAGTGTTATGGATGTGTCTGGATTCATAAAGGTTTGACTATGGTCTTTCCTAAGCCTTGGAAGTGGAACAGGCTACACTCAGCACAAGTGTGGGGTTAATACTAGCGTATGCCCCAGTTTTTATTATCGCCCAAGTCTTCAGACTGGCGACGTATTTATTAAATGGCGTTGTGACGGCCCGGACCCGGCATCCGTTCCGACAATAAGTTTTTGTCCGCGGTCCAAACTCTCATAGACCCCTTTTGTAGATCTGAACAATATTTCAACAGAATTGTTGGCCGCTGGATCCTAAAGGAAAGTGTTCATTACTGATCCAAGGTTTATTGATACAGGTCAAAGGTCACTAATACACTTACTGGTTTTAAACATTGTCCGTGGCCATAAATTTTTGATGAGTGCATGGATTGGCATAATATTTCACAGGAAGGAAGTGTTTGACCTTGAGCAGGTCACTAGTCAGATGTCAAGGTCGCAATGCACATTAGTGGTTTTTTAACCTTGGGTCCCGGCACCTTATAGTTTTCACTGTGAGTTGCATGGATTTGTGAATAATATTTCTCGCACAGAATTGTTGGGTCTAGACCCAATGGCATAGTTTACATGATCCTTAGAGGTCAATGTCACAAGTGCACAAATAGTGGTTTAACATTGGTCGAGGCCCATAAATTGTTCGAGAAATGAGGTGGCAGGGATTTCAATGAATATTTCCCAATTTTGTTGCCCGAGGGGAGGATGTGTCAATGAACCGTGGGAGCCAAGGTCACTGGTAAAAGTAAAATGCAATTAGTGGTTTTTACCACTGTCTGGGGCATGATGGCGTATATTGCTATGTTTGGTGTTTGGGTCTCTTGTTTTTATAGATTTTTGACTTCGCGAATTGAGTTGATACTTTAAGGTGAGCATTTGTGCATTATTTAAAATAAGTACCGGTACTTTAATTCAAAAAAAGAATCATATATATTGCCCCTTCCCTCTCAATATGGGTTGAGTATCAGCACTCAACCCATTCAAATTCTATGTATTAATCATTAATTGTATTTCACACATTCTTTGCTCATGAACTCTTGATAGTGGAAGGATGTGAGTCCAATTTACACCCCAAATGATTAAATAGTGACAAGCATTAACATTATAGTGAGTTCAGTTAACACCATTGGAACAGTTAAAGTGAAAGCATATATATTATATTGTGAAGTCAATCAAGAAGTTTGATTTAATACGAAGGTTTCATATGACTGAGATTTTTGATAGTGAAGCTGACCATTTGCAACTGATAGGAGCGCAGCATTCATCACAAATCTCATAAGACCTTCAACAAATATTGCCATGGAAAGAATGACCTATTAGTATTTCAGGTTAGGGTCCAAAGGTTGAAGGTCACTGTGGACTTATAATGTAAAATTCTTGTTTGAACAAGATAGAAGATTCAGCATCATCAGAGGAATCATCAAAACATCCACAAACGTTGCCCGGATTGGGACAGGATCACCCTATTATATTTCACGTTCAAGGGGCAAAGGTCAAGATCACTAGTGGACTATTGACTAATAGATTCTTTTGACAGACCCTATTGATTTTAAGGTCAAGGTCACTTTGGGACTATTAATCAAATATCTAGTGAGAACAAGATGGGGGACTCAGCAGTTCATCAGAGAGATACATAATAAACCTTTCACAAAGTTTGCCATGGGGAGAGATGGAATAGGATGCCTATATGATTTTCAAGGTCAAGGTCACTACTTGACTAATTACTTGAAATGTCTTCGTTAACAAGATGAGTGGATACAGACATGTCATTAGAGAATATCATAACTTTCACAAATGTATGCCCAGTGGGATATGGTAAACCTATTGATTATTCGGTAAAGGTCCACTATTTGACTATTGTTTAAAAATTCTGTGTTGGGAGGGGATGCTACGCTTGTGTTGCCTTGTTTAAGGCTTAGGTCATTGAGAAAATATACACTGTCTTTCCTTGATAAATTGAAATAATTATTTTTAAAATATATGAAGTTTAGATGAAGCTGGTTTCTTTTGTTTTATTTTGGATTTTTATTATGTCTCCCCCCACTTTGGTGGGGAAGACATTATAGTTTTTGCCGTCGTGTGTCTGTCTCGTCTCACAAAGTTTGTCAGACGAACTCCTCTGAAACTACTGATCCGATTTGACAAAACTTCACATGTAGCAGGACTATATAGTAGTTGTGCATATTACCAGGGAATTTTGATCCCCTTATTTTTGTGTGAGTTATGCCCCTTTGAACTCAGAAATTTGCTGAAATCCTCATAATAACCTTTTCAGTGCAACTCCTCTGAAAACTACCCAATCCGATTTTAAGAACTTGATTTGTAACAAGGAAATCTTATATAGTTGTGCACATTACCAGGAAAATTTTTATCCTAAATTTTTTTGGAGTTATGTCCTTGAACTTAGAATTTTGCCAAAAACTCCCATTGTAAGCTAACCCTAACTGAATGATTGATTGGCAACCAAATGGTTAAAAGTGCACGTAGTACATAATATAATGAAATTAATGAAGTATTGAATTGATATCCTATACTTATGTAAAGGTAGCTTATTACTAAACCAAAATTGGCAAGTCTGCAGTGTGAACAGTTTTCATCTGTTGTATACTGTGGAATCATCATTGTTCGTGGGGGACCAATGTTCGTGGATTTCATGGGTCACCTTTACCCACAAATTTATGTCCCCACGAATTTGCTTTATTTTCCTTTTAATCTTTATAAATATTATGCCGTTTGCATTATTTATCAATAATCCACGAAATTGCGTCCCCACGAACCAGCAAAATTTTAGTTACCCACGAACATTGGCCCCCACGAATTAAAATGATTTCACAGTACATGATGATCTTTATAAAAGCAAGTAGAATAGGTAAGCATTGAGTCCCATGGGCCTCATGTTGATTTGTATGACTTTGAAGTATAGCTGGTAGTCATTAGTGTAACTTTTCTGCAGGTCCCTATGGAATAAATCATGGTATTGAGTTGTATTCAGACGTGGTGGAATATGCACAAGGAAGGCTGCAAGAGTTTGCACACAAATGCAATAACTACGATGATTTTGACTTCTGCCCACCAGCCTTTGTGGCGGGAAACTGTCTCCAGCTCTCCTCCAGTTGTAACATGTACGACCGGGTCTACTGTGGAGCCTCCTGTCCCCCAGAACATGAGAATTACATGAAGAACCTGATCAAAGTCGGAGGAATCCTTGTCATGCCACTCAATGATCAGGTCTATTTTTGTATACATTAACAGTAAAACTTGCATGTTATAGGGAATCTCCAGGGGCAGCAAAAACAGTTCACTACAATCAAAATTCATTATATACAGTAAAATTTTCATTATATATTTTCCTCTCATGGGGGAGTAAATATCATTCTGCAATTCATTTTAACTAGATTCATTTATAAGTGAGCTTTAAGATATTGAGTAGTCAATCTTAAGCTAAAATGGGTTGCATGATAAACATGAATAATGCATTTCCAATTATTTTTCTTACATATGGAAAAATGGGATTTTAATGCTATAATCATGTTTGAAACACTCTGTAATAGAATACTTTTTGTCACAATATATTGTTATCATTAAAGCATTTTATGTAACTTATTTTAGAATTTGTTCTTTGCAGTTGGTATGCATCAGTCGATCTTCCGAGACAGTATGGAGCTCCAAGAGTGTGATGTCTGTCTCATTTGCAACTCTGATCAGTCCAATAAACTCCGAGAACATTGATGTTGTGGAACTTCGTAAGTGACACATGTATCACAAATATTCCTTACTGTCAGAGATAAATGGTTGTATAGTATGTAAGCAATTAAATATTGAATTGACAAAGTTTTATTTTACCTTCGAACAGCTGAAGTTCATATACCAGGACTCCAGGACCTATGTCGTGTGGATATTCGGAGAATAATTCGGAAGACCATATATGACGAACACCCAGACTTAAAAACAATTAAGAAAAGGAAACCCAAAAAACTGAAAAAAAGATATTGCAGACGCAGACCAAAGAAGATGGATGTACTGCCCATGAGTATGGGGATGATGATTTTAAATGGTTTTGATGAAAGCGATGAAAGTGACATGGAGAACGAAGACCCCGGAGATATATCTGACAGCAGTGATGAAATAGAAGAGGATTCTGCTGTGGACGGAGTGTCTGATGAGGAATGTGAGTCAGAGACTCAAGCTCCCGAGAAAGATAAAGTCTCCAAGGCAAAAAAGAATGGCAGACGTGCAAAAACTGACAGTGAAGAAGAGCATACAGAGCCAAGGAGGAGAAGAATGGACAGACACAGCTTTTCGGACAGATCTTGGATTCTTGCCAGCAGGTTGCTGGAAGTGATGAACCAGGCACATGCAAGGTCCTCCTCATCCGATCAAGGGTCATCGTCTGCATCTGCGATGGAAGATTTGAGAGACGACCAGCCTTCTGTATCGGCACAGAGAGACTCTGATTTGTATGAGGATGATGGTGAGATTTTCCATGCAGACCACGATTTGGAAAGTGACTTGGGAAACAAGACTGAGACAATAAATCCACCAGAAATTGAAAATCAAAGTGATGATAAGCAAGCAAGAAATGACACAAAAGAAAATTCCTCTTTGCCAAATGAAGATGATTGTAGAACATCTGTGATATCCTCGGACTCTGAATTGGAAAATGATGATGTGTTGGCGGGCATCAATTCTAATTTTGCTATGGAAGAGAGAAAGCAGAGATGTATCTCTCAGACCAGTGTGGACACCACGGCCACCTCTGGCATAGGATCCCTGTCAGAGGCCTCCGCCCTGGAAGAAAACATGGAGTCTGAAACGACAGGAAGTCCAAGTGAGAAGCTGTCTCCTTGCAGTAGTAGTCAGGAGAGTGGTCAAGTGGGTCCAATATTAGACAGCGAGTCGGATCCCGAGTCCACCGCATTGCCTCAGGCGGAGGACCTACTTAAGAAGTACATGGTGGAGAAGATATACACTCTTCCTCTACCCGAGGCTTTGAAGCTATACCTAATGTATTATAGAAACTAAGAAAAACATGCACCCACATGCAAACACTTTAATATGTGCCACACTGACAGAATTTCAAAGGTTTATGGACACAATAATCACGTTGATACACCAGTGGATTTATGTATTCCTGGATTTAATGTTACTAATGCAGAGATATGTTAATACATGTATATTTTTATGTGAGCTTATCTGAGCTTTTCTGATCAAAGCTTTCCCATTGTCTGTACTGGGCCATGGTTATTGGATTGCATATTCTAAATAGAAAAAAAAGGGGAGGGGCTTAAATATATTCTGCATTATATAACCATGCAAGCAGCATTGTACCATTGTATTATGACCCAGTGTGCCTGGTTGAACCTACAGTAAGGTACAAGTTTTCGGAATCTATTAAGTGAAGTCTTGATATTTTCAAGGCAATATATTTGTCAAATTATACATGTATGTAATACAAGTTTTCTGTTGTAATTTTTTTTAGGTTGTCCAATCACAACTTTGTATTTATGTTAGATCACAATTCAACATTTTAAAAAGATTATACTTGGGTGAGTGTTGTGGCCCATGGGTCTCGATTTCTTTGTTATTAAAGCTTTGGGAAAAGTAAACTAAATGTATATACTTGTTTGATATCTTGCTTATAGGTGAGGCCCAGTTCCTTTGTTGCTAGATCTACGTTTGTGCATTTGATGCAGTTTCTCATAAACCCTCTCAGGTTTTTATTGTCTTGCATGTATTTCCATAAATTCATTACAAAATTTTCTGTCACCCTTGAAAGTTGAAAAGGCATTTTAACAATCTAGAGGGAGGTGTATTTCATGTCAAAGAATAGACTGTGGTTTATCAATGTCTTCAGAGAGAGAGAGAGAAAGACCTATGCCAGAGTTTTATTTCAGTGTGTGAAATTGAGTATTTTGCATTTCCACTGACTTTAGATTCTTTGTAACATTTCACTTAAATTGTGTTGGTACTGGGAATTTAAGGATAGGCAGGACTTGTTCGTCAACAATTTTTTTTTTAGCCTTGGTAAAATTGTAGTATAGTGTATGCTAAATGCAAATATGGCCAAATCATGCTGGGGGTTCTTATCAATGTTGGCAGTTTTTTGCATGGTAGTTACCTCCCCAAAAAATCATTGAAATTATTGGCCATTAAACTTTTTTTATAGTAAATCTTTTTCTGAATTTCACATGGACTTTAGGGAATGGATACCCTTTAAGAGTTGATTTTTTTTTATCAATGACATTTGTTCAGAATATTTCATCAGAGTCAAAGAAAGAAAATAAGAGCTGTCCCAGTAATTTTCTAATTCACCAATGGGTTTGAGATCTTTCTCACTGTGACATCACAATTTACCTGACCATTAACACTTAACAGCCTACCACAAGGCATTGCATAGTTTAGCAGGCAGTGACATCAAGACACCCATTATTATGACGTGGAGTCTCTGATATGAACGCGAGGTCTCTGATATGTTATATTTTCATCACATGATAGTGTTCTGCCCATCCTTAAACTCTGAGAATGTTCCATTGTCAATTTTATTTGTACAAAGATGGATTGGTGTATGAAGAAGGTTGTATGAAGGATAAATTGGCATGTGTGTACTAGGGGTGAAACGATGCATCGCGATGCAGTTGAATCGCGATGTACTGGTCTCGATTCGATGTTCAATTTATTCCAGGTCTATTTCGGTTCGATACAGTTCTGAAATTATAGCTCAAATTGTTTTCGAAAACACGGTTTCTGACTGGCTAATGTAATTGAAAATTGTATAGTCAACGTTTGAGTAAAATTTACTGTGTGAAAATTGACGCAGTCGAGTTGAAAAATGCACCCTAAGGTATAAATCCTGGGTATGGCATGTTAAATCTTTTTATTTTATATTAAACTCTTTTATATTGGTCTGAATTTATTTGCAGAAAGCAATAAATACAATGACACATAAAAAATCTTAGAAGTATAAATAATTTGGTACATGCTATTGTATCGAATCGAAAATCATCGAATCGAGACTAAAGTATCGAAAATCGAATCGAGAGGGTACATGTACTGCATCGTTTCACCCCTAGTGTGTACAAATGCATGCAAAGATTTTTTTTTTCTAGTCATTTTCGACCAGAAATAAATACTATTCATTGAAAATTGTATATATGACAAATAGAATGCTTTCTTAAAAGATTTTCAATAAATTTGAAATATTGTCAATTTCATTGAAACTCTAAAGGTTGGTGATGAAAGAAAGCAAAGTAAGAAGAGTTTAGATCCTCACTTATCTTTTACTTATATCAGGACTCACTCTTGTGATTGAAAACTAACCCTTCATTAGTTATCCTGTAAAATGAAATTTCAAAGGCTATTTTATACCATGCTTTATTTTTGTGTAGCATTTTGATTGACAGTAGATGTGAATGCAGGAGTTAGAGATAGAAATGAAATGGATTTTCATGTTGCTACTGCACATTATGTCTTATGCCTGCATTGACAAGCTTGGTAGTCACTCAGTCCATCTGACACACAATTTTTCATGGTGATTGCCCTGTCATGTGACCCTCTTCCTTGAATTCAATATTTTTCGCAGATTTTGTGTGGGTTGAATTTTCTCACAAGGTACCTGGTACATGTATATTGTAATATGAATTACTGAAACTAGTATTGTATTTGTACATCATTCTAATTGTACATCTTTATAAATAATTTTGGACCCCCTCTCCCACCCCATCTTCGCAAGCCAAGTGTCCGATTCGCTATACTTAATTACCCCTTGGCAGATTTAGTCGAGTTTCTAGCCGTGCCTTTGACTTCCCAGGCATCCAATCCAAATGCGCATTCATCACCTGATTGAGCATGACATAAAACCCAAAGTAGATCATTAAGATAGAAAGGCAAGTTTTAATACGCGATTTCGCCCGAAAGATAAAGGTGATATAAGCTCGCAACAGATGTACCACTAAATAAAAAACAACAAACAAACAATTGTTCACTCGAGTGTTTACGTCAAGAGCGATAACTCGCTCGTCCGTTAGATGGCAATTCAGTCGCGACATAATCAAGCCAAGGGGTAGATTAAAGTAAGCGATCGGACACTTGGCTCGCGAAGATGCTCCCACCCCTGGTTAAACTTTATTGATAACATTTTTCAGTTCCTATTTTGGCTTAAAAGGTTTAAACTTAAGTAACCCCAACCCCCTCCTGAAGATTAATTGGATTTGCCTCGGAAATCCTTTCCAGCTAGTGACTTTGAATATCTGTATATTCATGCAAATTTACAAGGTTGCCTTGACACAAATATAAGGGTCTCGTGAATAATTTTGCATGCGTGTATGTACTTGTACATTAGTATGGAACAATTAATTATAGTAATGATATTTTGCTGGTATATCCCACAAGACAATAAGGAATGGAATTTTACAAACTGTTAGTGGTTTACAATAACTTTTGTCCTTTTGTTAAAGTCGTATTGACAGGGAAAACCTTATTTTCATCTGTAAGTGATACAGGTGTTCAGCATTCAAAATTTGCACCGTGTGTACATGATCCGTACTGCTCATTTAATTGATGATTACACTGGGGGATACCGTTTTGTGGTGACAAAGGTTGGTGATGCAGGTGCAGATCAAGTTAGGTCATGGGTTTTTCTTTTTTTGATACCCATTTCATTTTTGAAATAACATGTATTCATTTCATCATAGCTTGTTAATAGCAGTCATGTTTGTGAACTGAACTTTATTCAGATTTCTGGGATTAATTACATGTACATATTTATTATTGCTGACAAATAAAGGCGTCGAAGATATCTACTTGTTTTACAGATTGATTAGAGAGAGAGATTATGTGTAAAACATGTATAAAAAAAATTACAGATTGCTGAAAAATAAAGGTATGAAATATTTCCACATATATTG
>CAJDSM010042796.1:0-17888 GCA_903981925.1 Ostrea lurida | reverse complement strand
TGTTTGTGTGTGGGAGGGGGGGGGGTGTGGACATGATACCTGGGCTTTACTGATACGCACTCTGTGTTGTTGGTTGGACTGAATACTGAGCTTACTGATTATGCGCTTCTTGTGTGTGGGGAATGGGTGGGGTGCAGGGGTGGCATGAATCTGGGCTTTACGATGATATGCACCGTCTGTGTTGTGTGTGGGGGGGGAGTGGACATGATACTGGCTTTACATGATATGTAATTCTCTGTGTGTGTGTGTGTGTGTGTGTGGGGGGGGGGAAATGAACATTGGGTGGAATATTGAATAGGGCTTAACATGATATGGATTCGGTGGGTGTGGATGTGGGGGGCATGGATTATGGGCTTTACTGTGCGGCATCTGTGTGTGTGTGTGGGTTGAAATGATATTGAGCTTTACATGAGTATGCAGTTCTGTGTGTGTGTGTGTGGGGGGGGGGGGGGGCGGGTTGGAATGATACTTGGGGTTTACATGATATGCCATTCTGTGTGTGTGGGGTGGGACATATGATTACTGGGTTTACATGATATGCAGATTCTGTGGGGGGGGCATGATACGGGCTTTAATGTATGCGCATTCTGTGTGTGTGGGTGGACTATGAATACTGGGTTTACATGATATGCAGATTCTGTGGGGGGGGGGGGGGCATGAATACTGGCTTTATGATATTGCGATTCTTGTGATGTGCTCTGTGTGGGTGAACATGAAATTGAGCTTTAATGTATGCGCAATTCTGTTGTGTGTGTGTGTGGGGGGGGGGGGGGGGGGGGGTGGACATTGATACTGGGCTTTATTGATTGCAGATTCTGTGAAGGTTTTTGTTTAACTCTATTTATTGGGGGTGGAAATGTATGGGCTTACATGATATGAGTTTCTGTGGGGGGGGCATGAAATACTGGGCTTTACATTGTGGCAGCTATTCTGTTTTGTGGTGTGGGCGTGATATAGATGATATGGGCTTTAATTAGATTATGCGTTCTGTGGGGGGGGCGGGGGGAGTGATACTGGCTTTACAGGAATGCAGCATTCGTGTGTGATGTGTGTGGGGGGGGCATTGGCATGAATACTGGCTTTACTTATGCAGCATTCTGGTGTGGTGGTGTGGGGGGGGGGGGGAATGCTGGGATGTTTACTGGGCGTATACATGATATTGCAGGCTTCTGGTATGCGGCTGTCCAGACCTTTGGAAAAAAATTAGGAAATTTGAAAAATAGGGATTAATGTTTTGAATTATGGAAAATAGGACTATATACAGTGCAAGGTATGTTATAAACATTAGTATGGTGATCAATACACTTTAAGTATAAGATGTAATGAATGTACTCATACTCGTCCTGTACAAAAATGCCGTCACCTCCCTTACAGCCAACGCATGCTCTCCATATTTAGAATTCATTTCATATCAAATAACAATTTACATTGACATCTATCTGTTTTTGGATGGAAAAACTAAAAAATATTTTAAGCATGTGGTACAAATGCTGTCTGATTGTGTTTAATCTAGCCATGTGAAAGTCGTTTTGTCAAACATCCTGATTTGAGCTACGGATTGTCCGTTTACTGATCAGACTGATGGCTCATTGGTCGGGTGTGAAGGTAGCAAGGATGCTTACTCTTACTAGCACCTGACCCCATTGGTGTGTCCACGGGTACTGTGTTTGCCCTGCTTGTTGTTTGTATTAATATTTGGAACTTACGAGATTGATCACTGTTGTTATCTTTGCCTTATACATGTAGTCAAGAATACTGTCGTAATGTGGTCACAAATCATCGTAAATCTTGGACGCAGTCTCAAAAACTGTCTTCTTAGCTGTCTACCGTGATAATATGAAACAGCAACTGGCGACCTGTCTTAAAAGGAGAGTTCTTGTCATTTATGTCTTTTCAGTAAAAAACAAATGGATCACTGATACTAATTTTAATTAATCTTGATTCCCTGACAGCTATCATCAATCCTTTTGTTGAGTTTTCAAAGAAAAAAATGTAATTCCCTTATTTAGAATAATTTATTGATTTAATTATCTAATCATTGTATTTAAACATTGTAAACGTTTCTGAGCATAAGAATATGAGAAGAGTTTTTTTTTAAATTTAGATAAAATCTGTGCAATTGAAGTGGCTTTCATTTTTACGATATCTAACCACTGAATATCAAGTATGAATGACTTTTCATCATTTACTCTATAAAAAATTACTTTGACGTTTATATATGTTTATTTAATTTTTTTTCTTCTTTAATATCGTTTGATGTACATTTGGATGCATTTTTCCCCATATTAGTGTCTCATCAACAAGATAGTTATCACTCTGCAATACCTCTTATTATTTCTAGAAAGATATGAGTTAGAAATGGAATCCCATTAAAGTGTTTTAACAACTGAACACTGAAATTGGGAACATATCAAAAGGGCAAAAAAGCTATTTTTCACTCATGTTAAATTAAATTGTAGCTAAGCTGTTGTAAAGTATCGATGTGGACACATATTTGGTGTTATAATGTATCTTTTATTTATTATCACGTGATCGTCCTTAGCGCGATTCTCACTTGGGTTTAACACCTTTAAAGATTGAGTGTCATTTTTCGATCACAGTACTGCAAACAGAAAAATGTAAAGTCTAAGGATATTGTTTTGTTTTGTAATATAAAATAATATTGAAGGATGAATCTTATAATTTTGTGGTGATATGCAGGATTGATCACCAAGTTTTATACGGTAGAAACTTTTCATATGTGCGCTTCGCATCATTTGATGAGTTTCCGTCTCAAATTCGTGATATTAAGAATGAATCGTATATTTTCAAGGGTATGCAGTATCAAGAATTTAGACAGTAAACTCATTTAATGCAGCGAAGCCATGATTGAAAAAGTTTTACCGTCTAAAATCTCGGTAGATAACCGCCTATATCACCGAAAAAATATAAGATTATTTTATCATTTAATTTTAATTCAACAACAAAACAATGTCCATTAGACTTCACTTGTTGTCAGGTACGAGTGATTGAAAAATCATCAATTTTAAAGTGTGTTTTTACACAATGAGAAGTCGGCGTTAGGTGATTCACGTGAAATTAAATTAAGAATACTGCGCATCACCGACGAAAAAATACAAGATTCATTCTGATATATAATATATAGTAGTGTTCTAAAATGGGGTTAAACACTTGCTAAATGTGTCGAAGTTCTCTGGTTATCTTGATTTGAACCTTAATTGTTTTTCCCGATTATTTTTTCGAACAATTCATATCCAACAGAACTGAACGACAAATTTATTGCTCAAATAGTGAAATATAGGAGGATTGTTGCCCAATATGGAAAAATAAAGAATCTCCCTGAAAGTAGGACATATAGGGAAAATATAGGAGACTTGACAGCCTGCCTTGATTTGACTTCTTTTTTCCCATGTAAATTTTTGACAATTCAAAGTCAAAACTGAAAACAGACAAATTATGCCAATAATAATAGGAAATATAGGAGGATTTGCCCTATAGGAAAATTAAAGGAACTCCTCTGAAAAAATAGGAAATAAAGGATACTTGACAGCGCTGCTGATGTGGTGTGTGTGTGGGGGGAGCGGGACGAGTATTGAATACTGGATTTACATGATATGCAGCATTTCTGTGTGTGTTTGTGGGGGGGGGGGGGGGGGGGAGACGGTGCGACATGAATACTGTGGGCTTAGATGAATATCGCACATTCTGTGTGTAGGTGAGGCGGGGGGGGGTGGGCATGAGATATGGGCTTACATGATATGCGAGCATCTCTGTTTGTATGTAGAGGGGGGCGGGGGGGGGGGGGTGACATGAATACTGGGTGCTTTACTGATATGCACCTTTCTGTGTGTGTGTGTGGGGGGGGGGGGGGGGGGATGGACATTGAAGACTCGGGCTTAATGATATGCCATTCGTGGGTGGTGGGGATGGACATGAATATTGGACTTTAACATGATGTGCAGAATTCTGTGTTGTGTGTGTGGGGGGGGGGGGGGGGGGGGCATGAATACTGGGCTTTACATGATATGCAGCATTCTGATGTGTGTGTGTGTGTGGGGGGGGGGCATGGCATGAATACTGGGCTTTACATGATATGCAGCATTCTGTGTGTGTTGTGTGGGTGGGGGGGGGGGGACAGGACTACTGGGCTTTACTTTGATATGCAGCTGTGTGGTATGAGCCTACCTTGGGGTTCTGGAAAATCCAGGTTTGTAGTTGAGATCCGTGAGAGACTCGGGTTTAGATCGGACGGTGGAGACAATGATAATCAACTCTCCCTGGCGCCTGGAACTCTTCCACAGAGCCAACATTCACATCTCGGAATTACCCTTATCTGTAAGTAGCTGTCGAATTTCTGGACCTGGCACGAAGATACATCCATCATTGGTTTTTTAAGGGAACATATACTTAATGCACATTACACTTGGTGTTCTATGACCATGTGTTGCCTATAGAGAAGTTTGGCACTGAGTGTGACAGGGAGGCAGGATAGGGAGATGATAGAAAAGGGATATAATAAACACTGGCTTTGCTAAGAAAGTTAGCAAACAAAAATACATGTTGTTATACCCACTTAACAGTTGCTACAATATATCCTTATGAAAAAAAGTCCAACATTAGGACTAGTTGGGCTGGGAGGGGGAACTGTTAAATTGACTGTAAAAAAGATTGTTGCCCACTGATGTCATATGCATTAAATTGAGTTATCTTTTCTCATACCCAAACCTTGGCTGATTCTAGGTAAGACAGTTAGATGTATCAGCCAAGGTGGCCGAGGTGATTTATTCCTGTGTTTGGATAAACAGAATGTCCGATGTCGTTTGCTGACACGAATGAGGATGAAATCCAAGCGATGTTTGAAGCAGGGACAGCAAAGCACATAAAATGTGGTGAAACATTCTTGTGAATATCTTTTGACTTTGGACTTATGAACTGTCTTTCAGGATAATCTTGACAAGAGAATTGACAGACATAGGCCTATTATAAGAAATTCTACTGTTTAGTAGGGTTAACAAAATAGTTGTCTCTGGAAACAGGTCAACTGTTGGAACGGAGTGCAAGCTGTTGCCCGCTGCCTACGACTTGGCAAACAGTTGCAATCCGGTCCAACAGATGGACTGTTTCCCCTACCCCAGGCAAACCTGTATAATCCAGTCCAACAGATGGGACTGTTTCCCCCTTCCCCAGGCACACCTGTATAATCGGTCCAACAGATCGACTGTTTCCCCCTACCCCAGGCAACACCTGTATATAGTTTCATCTGACCAACCACTACAGCCCTGGTGAAAGCAGGATTTGTGGAAATCACTGGGGGTACCATTCCAATTTCTAATTTCCCATCCCAATATCAGAATACCCCATCAGGATCAAATGTATCCGTCGGTGGCCTAATGGTTAGGCCCTCGGACTTTCCATTGAGAGGTTGTGAGTTTGATACTGGGTGTGGCAGGGCCGACGTTGTGTCCTTGGGAAAGGCACTTTACATGAATTTCCTCACTCACCCAAGTGTTAAAACGGGTACCTGGCTATAGACAGTGAAAGATTTGTCAGAATGTTAGTGTTCTAGCGCTGTTATAAACGGCAGCTTGCACTGAGAATGTTCTGGATTGTTATGGTCTGCTGGGTAATAATGTATTGTAAAGCGCTCTGGGTCTACATGTAGGTAGATAAGCGCTATAATAAGCCAATCATATCATTATTTTTATTATATAAGTGAAAACTTACGAGCGATGAACAGTTTAGATGATCAGTCATTCAGTTTTGATGAGAATTGCCAGTGTACAAGTATATGATGAAGTAGTGGTACCTGTGTGTGTCAATGGTCAGCAGTGGAGGTTTGTGGTCAACAGGTGTAGATCAAATTATTTGTAAATCCAACAGTAATCTCACCTGTTTTCTGTAGGGAGTGTATACCCTATTTGCTTCTGTTCGACTCGTAATTCCTTTCCTCTTCTCAGTCAATAACTTCCTCACGTAACTGTGTACAACAACTGCTTCCTCAGGGTTAAGAATGAAGGACTTTTCTTCTTCCCTCTGGTCCTTGCCAATGACCCATGGAAAATAATAGGGAAATTCCGAGCAGGTAGTTCCTCCCAATCACACAGACTTGTTCTTATCCTTCGTCAGCGTTGGCACCAGTTCACCATCATAAAATGTGTTGTTGGGATTTCTCAAGATTGCAGGATGAGAGCGTAGTTTCTAAGGAGCTTAGTGATGAGTCTGTTGTCATAGTGATTTCTGTTCATTTCATTGTTCTTTCTGCGTTTGTATACTTCACTTCATTCATTATATCTCTCCAATAATGTGTTCCTGAAATCAGTGATGAAAAGTAGCAAGAATTAGATATTGACTGTTTGATATAAGAGATGTTTCTAAATGATCATAATTGACGATCTTCCTGCTCAGCGATCTTGCATCTGTGGCTAACTTTGTCACAGACTGGCCTAAGAATTCAGTTAACTCTTCAAACTTACCTAATCCATACTGCTGAGCTATTGGAGACCTGAGGATGGGTCCTAATTGCTGAGGTGTCCTGCTAAAACGAGCTGCCCACAGTTTAGGCCTGGGGTCCACGGTTAGAGTTCCAGCTCTGATATCAGGGCCTCTGGCTCAATGGCCTGGCCAGACTCATCAATAAACACATGGTAAAGTGACCAGCTGGAAAATTTGCAGATGCCAGTCTGTTTGTAATAAGAATAAAGATATTTAATATTGAACTTATTTTTATGCAATACACACATATTATGTAAATACATGTATGCTGTATACATAGAAATAAGATGCTGAGGACCTATTCTAACCTGGGTCCCCACGGATCCCCATTAAGTCGCCTCTTACGACATGCAAAGGGGTGCTGACGACCTTTCTAAAACGGACCCCCATGGGTCCCATTAAGTTGCCTTTATGACATGCAAGGGGATGTCTGGACCTATTCTAACCCGATCCACACGGGTCTTTATCACAAGGCTAATTTGAATATTGACAGCCCTCGCAATAATCATTCAAGTGTTACAACTAAGGTTAAAATTTTTACTGACTAAAACTGTATACCCCTGCATCTCCGATGATGGATTTGATCACTTGGAATGACTGAACTATTCCCTGAATCTAGTCCCTCACAGAAAACTGTCCAGGGTCCGTGGTCAGATTCAGCCTTACCTGCCAGCGGTCGCACGTTGTGATGATAACTCATAGTGCAAACGGTCCTCCATTTTAGGATATAATACTGGGCACTCATCTTGCTGTAGTTACAACAGTCTTTGACTGGTCAGGTATACTGGCCCGTATCTAGATGCAGCGTTCAGCCGTAACAGACTTTTCTTTGCCACGATTTTTGCTCCCGAGGATACGCTCAGCCAGTAGGTCTGCTGCACTGTTTGATGGGGCGCAGGCCAAATGTGGGAGTCTGTCATAGTAATAAATCTGTCCAAGAACAAGTTATATCAGGTTAGTCATTTTGTTTCTTTAAGAAGGACAACTAAAATCTAAAAATCCAAGTTACACATAATTATAAAATCACTTGTTCTCAAGATTAATAAGAGTTTTGTGGGTTTGGAAAGATTAATAAGTTTTGTGGGTTTGGAAAGATTTAAAGTTTTGTGGGTTTAGAAGATTAATTTTTGAGTTTAGAAGATTTAGTTTTATGGGTTGGAAATACCCCAATTGAAAATATTCACATAAAGAGAAACTGATAGGAATCTGACGCTCAACACAAATCAGACAACAGTCCTCAACCACATTCCGACTGACAGTCTCCTCAACCACAATCAATCTTACACAAAAGTGCTTATTTTTCTCAAACATGAAAATTTAACCCCATAATAAATTACTTCACAGTAATTACGTGGACTATCATGATCATACAGTATCCAGAAAGATCAGAAACACATAGGGGTGGTTATGATGCCTTAAATCTCAGGTATAGACTCTAAGGTCAGTGAGACAAGCTCACATTTAAAAGTATCACTTCTACAAACAAATTGAGAATTTTATCAAAAAATCATGTCAATACCGAATGTTATTCTTGACATGAAAATGATAGACACGATACACGCATGATAGGTAATCGGTCGTGCGTCACGAAACCTAGATTAGATACCACGATACGATAGCGTAAAATACGTTGGTCAAACTACGATGCGATTCGATGCACGATACATGGATCAAAAATCGATGATAACACCAATCGATAGGCTCACACATAGATAGGATAGACAACTTATTCGATGGATACATGCTCCCGAGCGATTAGTACAACCGAACGATGGTACACAATATGATGTGATACACGCACGTACGGATGGTAAAACTACGATAGGATCGCACCATACGATAGGGTACACACCTACGATAGGATAACACACATACGATAGGATATCCTATCGTATCGTGTGTGTATCCTATCATGCGTGTATCGTGTTCTATCATTTATCATGTCAAGAATAACATTTCGGGTATTGTACATGATGTTATTTGTGATAAAAATTCTCAATATTGTTTTGTAGAAGTGATACTTTTAAATGTGAGCTTGTCTCACTGACCTTAGAGTCTATAACCTGAGTATTTAAGGACACTATAACCACCCCTATGTGTTTCTGATCTTTCTGGATACTGTATGATCATGATAGTCACGTTATACTGTGAAGTAATTTATTTTTATGGGGTTAAATTTTCATGGTTTGAGAAAAATAAGCACTTTTGGTAAGAGTTGATTTTGTGGTTGAGGAGCTGTCAGTCTGATTTTGTGGTTGAGGAGCTGTCAGTCTGATTTTGTGGTTGAGGAGCTGTCAGTCTGATTCCTATTCAGTTTCTCTTTTATGTGAATATTTTCAATGTTGGGGTATTTCCAAACCATAAAACTTTATTAATCTTCTAAACCCACAAAACTTTATTAATCTTCTAAACCCACAAAACTTTTAATCTTTCCAAACCACAAAACTTTATTATCTTCCAAACCCACAAAACTTTATTAATCTTGAGAACAAGTGATTTTATATTATGTGGTTATACATTGGATTTTTTAGATTTTAGTTGTCCTTCTTAAAGAAACAAAATGACTAACCTAGTGATATACTTGTTCTTTGTACAGATTTATTACTATAAGACAGACTCCCACATTTTGGCCTGCGCCCCATCAAACAGTGCAGCAGACCTACTGGCTGAGCGTATCCTCGGGAGCAAAATCGTGGCAAAGAAAAGTCTGTTACGGCTGAACGCTGCATCTAGAAGCTGGGCCAGTATACCTGACCAAGTCAAAGACTGTTGTAACTACAGCAAGATGAGTGGCCAGTATTATTATCCTAAAATGGAGGACCTGTTGCACTATAGAGTTATCATCACAACGCTGGTCACCGCTGGCAGGTAAGGCTGGATCTGACCACAGGGGACCCTGGGACAGTTTTCTGTGAGGGACTAGATTCAGGGAATAGGTCAGTCATTCCAAGTGATCAAATCTCCATCATCGGAGATGCAGGGGTATACAGTTTTTAGTCAGTAAAAATTTTAACCTTAGTTGTAACACTTGAATGATTATTGCGAGGGCTGTCATATTTCAAATGTGTATTCCTTGTGATAAGACCCGTGTGGATCCGGGTTAGAATAGGTCCCCAGCATCCCCTTGCATGTCATAAGAGGCAACTTAATGGGGACCCATGGGGGTCCGTGTTAGAATAGGTCGTCAGCACCCCTTTGCATGTCGTAAGAGGCGACTTAATGGGGATCCGTGGGGACCCAGGTTAGAATAGGTCCTCAGCATCTTATTCTTATGTATACAGCATACAATGTATTTACATAATATGTGTGTATTGCATAAAAATAAGTTCAATATTAAATATCTTTATTCTTATTTTACAAACAGACTGGCATCTGCAAATTTTCCAGCTGGTCACTTTAGCCATGTGTTTATTGATGAGTCTGGCCAGGCCATTGAGCCAGAGGCCCTGATATCAGTAGCTGGAATCTTGACCGTGGACCCAGGCCTAAACTGTGGGCAGCTCGTTTTAGCAGGGGACCCTCAGCAATTAGGACCCATCCTCAGGTCTCCAATAGCTCAGCAGTATGGATTAGGTAAGTGTGAAGAGTTGACTGAATTCTTAGGCAGTCTGTGACAAAGTTAGCCACAGATGCAAGATCGCTGAGCAGGAAGATCGTCAATTATGATCATTTAGAAACATCTCTTATATCAAACAGTCAATATCTAATTCTTGCTACTTTTGCATCACTGATTTCAGGAACATCATTATTGGAGAGATATATGAATGAAGTGCAAGTATACAAACGCAGAAAGAACAAGGATGACATGGAAGATCACTATGACAACAGACTCATCACTAAGCTCCTTAGAAACTACCGCTCTCATCCTGCAATCTTGAGATATCCCAACAACACATTTTATGATGGTGAACTGGTGCCAAACGCTGACGAAGGCATAAGAACAAGTCTGTGTGATTGGGAGGAACTACCTGCTCGGAATTTCCCTATTATTTTCCATGGGGTCATTGGCAAGGACCAGAGGGAAGAGAGAAGTCCTTCATTCTTTAACCCTGAGGAAGCAGTTGTTGTACACAGTTACGTGAGGAAGTTATTGACTGAGAAGAGGAAGGGATTACGAGTCGAACAGAAGCAAATAGGGATTATCACTCCCTACAGAAAACAGGTGAGATTACTGTTGGATTTACAAATGATTTGATCTACACCTGTTGACCACAAACCTCCACTGCTGACCATTGACACACACAGGTACCACTACTCCATCATATACTTGTACACTGGCAATTCTCATCAAAACTGAATGACTGATCATCTAACTGTTCATTCGCTCGTAAAGTTTTCACTTATTATAATAATAATAATGATAATGATTGGCTTTTATATAGCGCTTTATCTACCTACATGTAGGTACCCAGAGCGCTTTACAATACATTATTACCCCAGCAGACCATAACAATCCAGAACATTCTCAGTGCAAGCTGCCGTTTATACAGCGCTAGAACACTAACATTCTGACAATATCTTTCACTGTCTATAGCCAGGTACCCGTTTTACACTTGGGTGGAGTGAGGAAATTCATGTAAAGTGCCTTTCCCAAGGACACAACGTCGGCCCTGCCACAGCCAGGATTCAAACTCACAACCTCTCAATGGAAAGTCCGAGGGCCTAACCATTAGGCCACCGACGGATACATTTGATCCTGATGGGGTATTCTGATATTGGGATGGGAAATTAGAAATTGAATGGTACCCCCAGTGATTTCTCACAAAATCCTGCTTCACCAGGGCTGTAGTGGTTTGGTCAGATGAAACTATATACAGGTGTTGCCTGGGGTAGGGGGAAACAGTCGATCTGTTGGACCGGATTATACAGGTGTTGCCTGGGGAAGGGGGAAACAGTCCATCTGTTGGACTGGATTATACAGGTGTTGCCTGGGGTAGGGGGAAACAGTCCATCTGTTGGACCGGATTGCAAGCTGTTGTCCAAGGTCGTAGGCAGCGGGCAACAGCTTGCACTCCGTTCCAACAGGTTGACTGTTTCCAGAGACAACTATTTTGTTATACCCCTACTAAACAGTAGAATTTCTTTAATAGGCCTATGTCTGTCAATTCTTTGCAAGATTTATCCTGAAGAGACAGTGATAAGTCCAAAGTCAAAAGATATTCACCAAGAATGTTTCACCACATTTTTATTGTGCTTTTGCTGTCCCTGCTTTCAAACATCGCTTGGATTTCATCCTCATTCGTGGCAGCGAAACGACCATCGGACATTTCTGTTTATCCAAACGACAGGAATAAATCACTCGGCACACCTTGGCTGATTACATCTAACTGGTGGTTACCAGAATCAGCCAAGGTTTGTGGTATGAGGAAAAGATAACTCAATTTAATGCCATATGACATCAGTGGGCAACAATCTTTTTTAACAGTCAATTTTAACAGTTCCCCCTGCCCAGCCCAACAGTCCTAATGTTGGACTTTTTTTCATAAGGAATATTGTAGCAACTGTTAAGTGGGGTATAACAACATGTATTTTTGTTTTGCTAACTTTTCTAGCAAAGCCAGTGTTTTATATCCCTTTATCTATCATCCCTCTATTTGCCTGCCTGTCACACTCAGTGCCAACTTCTCTATAGGCAACACATGGTTCATAGAACACCAAGTGTAATGTGCATTTAAGTATATGTTCCTCTAAAAAACCAATGAAGGTTATGTATCTTCGTGCCAGGTCCAGAAGATTCGACAGCTACTTCAGAGTAAGGGTAACTTCCGAGATGTGAATGTTGGCTCTGTGGAAGAGTTCCAGGGCCAGGAGAGGCTGATTATCATTGTCTCCACCGTCCGATCTAATCCCGAGTACCTCTCACTGGATCTCAACTACAACCTGGGATTTCTCAGGAACCCCAAGGTAGGCTCATACACACAGCTGCATATCATGTAAAGCCCAGTAGTTCATGTCCCCCCCCCCCCCCCCACACACACACACACAGAATGCTGCATATCATGTAAAGCCCATATTCATGCCATGCCCCCCCCCCCACACACACACACACACAGAATGCTGCATATCATGTATAAGCCCAGTATTCATGCCCCCCCCCCCCCCCCCCCACTCACACACACAGAATTTGCACGTATCTGTTAAAGCCAAGTATTCATGTCCACCCCACCCCCACAAATGGTGCATATCATGTAAAAGCCCAGTATTCATGTCCATCCCCCCCCCCCCCACAATCACACAGAATGGGCATATCAGTAAAGCCAGTAATTCCTGTCCACCCCCCCACCCCCCCCCCCCTACATAACAAACAGACATCGCTGCATATCATGTAAAGCCCAGTATCTCATGTCCACCCCCCCCCCCTACACACACAAGAATGGTGCATATCATGTAAAGCCCAGTATTCATTGTCCACCTCTCCCCCCCCCCCCCCCCCCCACCCCACACACACACACAGAATGCTGCCATATCATGTAAAGCCCACGTATCATGTCCACTCCTCCCCCCCCACCACAACACACACACTACAGGCGGTGTCAAGTATCCTTTATTTTCTATTTCAGGGAGTTCCTTATTTCTATATTTGGGCAAATCCTCCTATATTTCTCTATATTTGGCAATAAATTTGTCTGTTTTCAATTCTTGATTTGAATTGTCAAAATAATGGGAAAAAAAGAAGTCAAATCAAGCAGGCCTGTCAAGTCTCCTATATTTTCCTATATTCCATTTCAGGATTCCTTTAATTATTCCTAATTTGGGCAAAAATCCTCCTATATTTCCTATATTTTAGCAATAAATTTTCGGTTTCATCTTTGAGTTGATTGTTTATTCAAAAAAATAATCTGGGAGAAAAAGGGAAGTTCAAATCAAGATAAACCATGAGCATACTTACACATTAGAAGTGTTTAATACCCATATTTAGAACCACTTTATATTATTTATAAGAAATGAAGCTTGATTTTTTCGGGTCGATGCAGGATATTTTAATTTTATTTCACGTGATCACCTCGCCGATTCTCATTGTTTAAACACCTTTTAAGAATTGAGGGGATTTTTCAATCACTAACCTGAGCAACAAGTGAAGTCTAATGACATGTTGTTTGTTGTAATATAAAATAAAGATGATAAGAATAAATCTTTATATTTTTTCGGGTGATATACGGTTATTCACCGAGATTTTAGACGGTAAAACTTTTCAATCAATTGCGCTTCGTCGCATTGATGAGTTTACTGTCTAAAATTCGTGATATCTGCATCACCCGAAAAATATACATTCATTTCTTATATCACCGAATTTTAGACGGTAAAACTCATCAATGTGCGAAGCGCAATTGATTAAAAGTTTTACCGTCTAAAACTTGGTATAACCTGCTATCAACCCAAAAATTATAAGATTCATTCTATTTCATTTAATTTATATATACAACAACAAAACAATATCATTAGACTTTACTTGTTGTTCAGGTACGTGATCGAAAAATGACCTCCATTCTTAAAAGGTGTTTTAACCAATGAGAATCAGCGCTAGCGTGATCACGTGAGAATAAAATTAAATGATAACATTTATGAAAACCAATATTGTGTGTCAATGAGACTTACAACAGCAGCAATATTTTTAAAACATGAAGTGAAAAATAGCTTTTTGCCCTTTTGATATGGTTTCCCAATTTCAGTTTCATGTAAAACACTTTAATGGTATTCCATTTTCTAACTCATAGGCTTTCTCAGAAAAATAAGAGGTATTCAATGTATAAACTGATTATAGCTTGAAGACACTAATATGGAAAAATCATCACAAATTACATCAAACTGATATTAAAGGAAGAAAAAAGATTAATAAACATTAATAAACTGTTCAAGTAATTTTTTATAGAGTTAAATGATGTAAAAGCATTCATACTTTGATATCTAGTGGTAGATATATAAATAAGCCATCATTCAATTGCAAGATTTTAATCAATTTAAAAAAAATACTTCTTCATATTCTTTTATGCTCAGAAAGTTTACAAGTTTAAAATACACTGATGAGATAATTTTCAAATAAATTATTCTACAATAGAGGGAATTACATTTTTTCTTTGAAAACTCAAACAAAAGGATGATTGGATAGCTGGTCAGGATCAAAGATTAATTAAGAATGATCAGGTATCCATTTGTTTTTACTGAAAAGAAAATGACAAGAACTCTCCTTAAGACAGGTCCGGAGACAGGTAGAAGCAGTTTTGGAACTGTCAAGATGTTACGATTGATTTGTGACCACAGTTAGTACAGATTCTTTCACTGCATGATGTAAAGGCGCAAGATAACGAACAGTGATCAATCTCGTAAGTCCCAAATATAATACAAACACAAAGTGGCAAACACAAGACCCGTAAGGACACACCAGAGTGGGGTCAGTGCTAGGAAGAGTAAGCATCCTTTGCTGACCGGTCACACCCGCCATGAGCCATAGTCTTGATCAGGGGAAACGACAATCCGTAGTAAATCAGGGTGTTGAAAAACGGCTTCACCAATGGCTATGACAACACACATCAGACAGCATTTGTACAACTGCTAAAATATTAAGTTTTTTCCATACCAAAAACAGATTATAAGGTTCAATGTAAATGTATTATTTGATATGGAACATGAATTGTTACAATATGGAGAGCATGCGTTGGACGTAAGGGGAGTGAGAGGGCCAGTGTGTTCAAGAGTATCCGAGTAACACGTTCATATTACATCCTTCTATATAAGTGTATTTGATCCCACTATAGCCTTAGTTTTTATTAAACTTAGCTGCGCCTTATGCACACGTAGCGTTACATAACGCATTGGTATCCCCTATCTTCAGTGCGTGTGCCCAATCTATATTCGTTCCAACAACGATTCCTCTAAATCTTCATTTTCCTTTCTATCACTCCGTTTCCCTACTTCTTTTTTTGATATAGGTCTACACGGCTTTAAGTAATCATCCATCCTGCAGCCATGATAATAGGTTAATCTGCCTGCATGACTCATCGCCTCATTATTATGAGTACAGTATTCATCGCCCACTGCCATTGCCGACCCCCCCCCCCCACCCACACACACACACACAGAATGCTGCATATTCATGTAAAAGCCCAGATATTTCATTGCCCATGCCCCCCCCCCCACACACACCACCACACCAGAATCGCAGATCCTGCATCACCAACGTCATTCAAATACCCGATAGACCAATTTACATCCGTACTGTCAAGTACATCCAGTTATTACCCCTATGCCCTCCCCCCCTCCGCACCTCAACCAGAACTGACCCCATGCATTTGTGCAGTTATAAGTATCTCATCATGTGTCATAAGCCACCACAGAATGCTGCATAATCATGTAAAGCCCATATTCATGCCCCCCCCACATCAGTAATCTGCACTAGTCATTAAAGCCCCAGTACTATCATATGTCCACCCCACACCACACAGAATGCCTGCATAATACATTAAAAGCCCATATTCTGTCCACCCCCCCCCCCCCCCCCCCTCACACAACACAACAGAATTGCATGGCATTATCATGTAAAGCTCAATATCTCATTTCACCCCAATCACACACACAGGAATGCTGGGCATATCATGTTAAACGCCAGTAATCAGCCCCGCCCCCCCCCACAGAATCGACATCTATATGTAAAGCCAGTATCATATGTCCACCCACACAACAGGACATGCTAGCATATCATGTAAAGCCCGTACTTCATCCCCCCCCCCACAGAATCTGCACTATCATGTAAAGCCCGTATTCATATGGTCCACCCCCACAACACAGAATGCAGCATATCTATGTAAGCCCATATTCATGTCCAAACCCCCCCCCCCCCCCCCCACACACTCACAACACAGAATGCTGACCATATCATTAAAGCTCAATATTCATGGTTCCACCACACACACACACAGAATGCTGCATATCATGTAAAGCCCAGTATTCATGCCCCCCCCACTCCCACACCCACAGAATCTGCATATCATGTAAGCCCAGTATTCATATGTCCACCCCAATGTTCATGTCTCCCCCCCCACACACACACAACACACACACAGAGAAATGCTACATATCATATGTAAAGCCCAGTATTCATGTCCACCCCCCCCCCACACCACACACACAGAATGGTGGCATATCATGTAAAGCCCTCTTCATGTCCACCCCTGACCCCCACCACCCCCACCCCCACACACAGAATGCTGCATATCATGTAAAGCCCCAGTATTCACTGTCACCCTAACACACACAGAATGCTGCATACTCATGTAAAAGCCCAGTATTCATGTCCACACCCCCCCCCCCCCACAACACACACCACCATACCACACACACAACCACACACAGAAACTGCATGGCGATATCATGTAAAGCCCAGTATCCATGGACATGCCTACATATACATTGTCCATCAGGCCCATAGGAAGCAATTCCATTAATATGAAAAAAAATGTTTAATATTATTTGGAAAAAAACCAACATTAAAATGAGATTGAGTGCTAATATGGAGTGGCAGCATTTATATTTGAAATGCTTCATGTATTTAATTCATTTTGCATTTTGATATTACAGAGACTGAATGTTACATTGACCCGTGCTAAAGCACTGCTTATTGTGATAGGTGACCCCAATACTCTGTCACAGGACCCATACTGGAAAGGGTGAGTATGTTTCTTGATTGTGTAAAGTATTGAAAGTAAAGGCAAAGATAACGAACAGTGATCAATCTCATAAGTCCTAAATAGAATACAAAAACAAGAGTTGGGCAATCATGGACCCCTGGAGACACCAGAGGTGGGATCAGGTGCCTAGGAGGAGTAAGCATCCCCTGTTGACCGGTCACACCCGCCATGAGCCCATAGTCTTGATCAGGTGAAAGGTGTAAAGGTACACACCTTTACATCAAAGGTGCAATGAATGTTAAAGATAAGGGAGTTTTTATATTTACTTAGTCCACTTCGTCCCAAGGGGGACATAGGATGACCACTGTGGCTTTCCATTTCTTTCTGTCTTTAGCTAACTTAATGTTTTAATTTTTCCATACCTCTCTTCCTGTGGCCCTGGGGATTCCATTCCAGAGCCTGGCATGTCACATTTGTGTTTTCCTTTCTCAATGTGTGGCCAATTCCACCTCCATTTCCGTGATGTTATTGTTTGCATGACCGGTCTTGTTTGGTCCTTTTACAAGTTCTTATTGCTGATCTTTCTGGCCACTTTGATTCCTATGATGTTTCTTTGGCATTGTTTATAAAACACTTGTATGGTTTTGGTGAAGCAACTGTTTGATCTCTCATGTTCTCTGATCATATAGAAGAACTGTTTACGTTTTTGGAGTTGAAGATTCTGATCTTTGTTGATGATTGGGTTGTTGTGCTTTCTTTTTCCTTGCTTGTGTA
>CAJDSM010042794.1:1861-15747 GCA_903981925.1 Ostrea lurida | reverse complement strand
ATGTGAAATACTACATCCTGGGAAATTTTTGTTCCCATTTCATTTTCGCCAATTTCAAACTCATCACACATGCAAAAATTTGAAAACTAAGATGAATTCTAATAATTTACTATTTGGAAACAGCAACAACAAAAAATGGCTGTGTGCATATTAAAGAAAATTTCCCAGGTGCATACTGTAATAAAACTTTGTCAGACTGTTAGGTTTCCTTACTGAGTACAAACCCCCACCAATAGCTGGTCCCACCATCATCCCTACCCCTGTAAACAGCTCCAAGTATCCCTGAAAGGAAAAACTAAGCCTTCAGTTTTTGAATACATGTGTTCAATTAACATGCAATAATTATGACACAGCAGAGGAACTTTACTAAATGTTAATATGAATTTTTTGGTAACAAACAAAGGTAAATGCATCATTAGGGAGTGTTCCCATGTTAGCATTAAAGTCATGATTCGAAGATGTATTTAGTGATACCTACAACTACAGTGGCGATGTATTTTGGGAATGCGTTGGCGAGAATGGCATAGCTGGAAGTCACAAAAGCTGCAGAGCCCAAAGCTTCCATTGTACGGCACAAAAAACAAAGGACGATGAACGGGAACCCTCCTGGACTGTAGTACAGGACACTGAAAAGTCGGTCAGATGAAGCTACTGTCTCGAACACACACACACGTTAGAGTGAGCAAGTGAGCTAATGTCTAAACATACACAGCAGTTAGAGTGAGCAAGTGAAGCTACGTCTCAACACACACCACAGTCAGAGTGCATGAGCAAGTGAGGCTAATATCTAACACACACAGTCAAGTAGTGAGCTACTGTTCTCAACACACACACACACACACACAGTCAGAGTGAGCAAGTTGAGCTACTGGTCTCAACACATTACAAACACAGTCAGAAGAGCAATGAGCTTACTGTCTCAACACATACACAGTCAGAGTGGAGCAAGTGAGATAATATCTAAAACACACACGCACCAACAGAGTCAGCTAGTGAGCTACTGTCTAAAACACCACACCCACAGACGTGAGCAACCCTGAGCTACTGTCTACTAACATTACCCCCCCCCACAAAAAAAAAACCCCACACAGCTCAGTTAATAAGGAAACGGAGGAGGGAAGAGAGAGAGAAGAGACGAGAGAGAGAGGAGAGAGAGAAGGAGAGAGAGAGAGAGAGAGAGAGAGTAGAGGAGAGAGAGAGAGGAACTTACCCAAACAAAATGGTAGCCACTTCCATCACAGACACACCACAACAAACAGAAACATGTCGTGCCCTAATTTTGTCATCTAAAAATGAAAGTTAAGTAAATTGCCTGATTTAATGATCTTGTCTATTTGCTTTCAGTAAATATCAAAAGCTCAATGTCTTGAGAAAATCAGTCAACTATACCTTACTAAGATGCACAAGACAGTTTCCCATTGTTAGTAGAAGCATTCGGTATGGGCACTAATAGGTCTATTCCGTACAACATCTATATTCATTTTCTGTGACGTATACCGTATTCGTCCTATTGAGCGCCCCGCGCGCTTTAGAAAATTTAGAAAGTAGGGGGCAGGTATATTAGGTCCGTCTGTTGTGAAAAGGTGTAATTGTGTAAAAACTTATGTAAACCATAAATCTATATTGAAACACACATTTTGAACTGCATCCAAATGATGCCAAACCACGGCTGGACTTGAGATACCATGTATTATGAAATTGAAATGCAGTACCAATTGCAAGAAAAAATAAAAGCTCTGCTGTAACGTCAAGTTTTAACTGAAGGAGGAGGGGGGCCCTTATTCTTGGAGGATTGGGAATATGGTTCCGGGTGGCGCTCATAAGGGCAGAGGGCGCTCATAGACGAATACGGATATGTGTCTGGGTATAGGTATAGTAGCACTCTCACTTCTCACCACTGTGCTCGAGTCGAATCCCCGGAGATCGGCAGTGGATTGTATGTGAGAAAGTTATTGTGACATAATAAACCCCTGTCAAATAATGAACTCCTGTTATCCTCCCACATAATGAACCCCTGTATCCTCCCACATAATGAACTCCTGTATCCTCCCACATAATGAACTCCTGTTTCTCCCACATAATGACACCCCTGTATCCTCCCAACATAATGAACTCCTGTATCCCCCCACATAAATGAAAAACTCCTTATCCTCCCACATGAATGAATCCCCTTGTATCTCCCACATAATGAACTCAGACCTGTACCTCCCACATAATGAACCTCCTGTATCCTCCCACATAATCGAACTCAGACCTGTATCCTCCACATAATGAACCCTCGTATCCTCCCACATTATGAAATTTCCTGTATCCTCCCACATAGATGAACCCTGTATCTCTCCCACATAATGAACTTCCTGTTATCCTCCCAACATAATGAACTCCTGTATCCTCCCAACATAATGAACCCCTGTATCCTCCCACATAATGAACCCCTGTATCCTCCCCATAATGAACCCCTGTATCCTCCCACATAATGAGAACTCTGTATCCTCCCACATTATGAACTCCTGTATCCTCCCACATAATGAACCCCCTGTATCCTCCCACATAATAACTCCTGTATCTCCCACATAATGAACCCCTGTATCCTCCCACATAATGAACTTCCTGTACCTCCCACATAATGATCCCCTGTATCCTCCAAATAATGAACCCCTGCACCAAAATCCTTGCCAGATTCAAAAGGCCCCGATAAAGCGTTTGAGCAAGCTTTTCAATGGGTTATCCTTGGTATTCATTTGTACTGGGGTTAGGTATATATTATATACTAGCGATGGCAATTCGAATATAGAATTACCAATCGGTTAACCGCATGGCGTTCCGACCGATTAACCGGCTTAATCGTATCAAAAAATATATACATTTTGAAACATAGTTGATGGCTTTCCAATTTAACTTCAGTTTTCTCTGTTTATATCACCAAAAATACCAATGCCAACACTCCAGTAAAATTTCTTCTTTATATTGAATTAGAACAATAAAATGTATAAAACGAAGGAAAGGATTAAATATGCACAAGACTTCAAGAGAAATCAATCCCAATGTCCATATTTCACAAGTTTATTCTTTCACTTTCACCATACAACTAATATATCATAATTTGCATCATTTATCATGAACAAAAAAAGAGAATAGTTGAAGGGCGGCATGTTCAATGATTATTGGAGTTGGTAGTGGTAAAAACAGCTAACATTTCACACTAATCAACAGGAATCTTATTGTCCTTAATGTCCGACGAAAGAAACTCTGTTGCAGTGACTCGACGTTCAAACAGTAATTAGCACCTTTCATCACGCTCCACCTATACAGGGAATTGTCTCCAAATTAACTAATTGATTCATGAAAATTCAAACATGTCACTATTCAGAGCTTTAGTAAATGGACTTGGAAATTCGTGGTAAGATACATTCAAATATACACATTTTTAGGTGTTTTTTTTTCATTAACCGATTACAGACTTTGCAACCGATTACCAATGTTTCGACCGAGTAACCGGTTAACCGATTAAAAATTGCCATCCCTAGTATATACCAAATAAACAGTTTCATATTTGAACAAGTCTCTTACACATGCTGTAGTAGTATTAGAAGAATGTTCAGTTCAAGTGAACTTATTAGAGTAAAAAAATAATATAATATAGAACCAAGGGGAGTAACTCCAACATGTGCTGACTTATTATAGAAATGGAGAACAAACAGAGGAATGATAATTTGGAAACAATTCATTTTTTAAAACATGTATACTATATAGATAAGAATGTCACCAAATCTACCCAGTTTGCTGCAGAGAGTAGTGGCTGTGTATCTGTCAGGTCTGATTTACAAGTATTTCCAAATTGAATCTTGACTATGAGAATTCAGCTAAATTCATTTCTGGATAAATGCATACAGTTGAACCCAATGTTGATTGCATGAATGGAAATCAAATTTGATTAAATCACTTAATCATTATATTATGTATTACCCTATGCTTTATAATGATTCTGCACTCAAGATGAGAATCGTTTAGTTCACTTGAATGACTCTAGGCATATGAAAAATCCAGATAAAAATCACTGCATTTATAATTTCTGTCCATGACTTGTTGATACACCAAGAGTGCGTACCTGTGGGAGTGACTGTCACTACCAGCTGCTTGTGGCAGGGATTCTAATACAGGCGCAATTAGTGAATGTGTTGCATGATTTTTAACCAGGAATTCTCTATCGACAGAAATGATGATGTAACAGAAAATCACTTCAGTGAATAACAACTCTGGGTTTTAAGAAGGAAAGATACAATGTCATATTAATGGCCAACTTCCTTCTTCCTTTTGAAAAATATAGATATCAGAATCAAATTGATTTGCTGGGTAGCTAATTAATTTAATGTGTTGAATGCTGATCTGCATTGCATGCATGCATTCATTACAATAAAGCTGGTTTTTCTTTTCTTAAATTTTCAGATTACTGTAGAGGGCTTTAATTTCGCAGGACTAAAAGTTCGCAATTTCCATCTTTTAGCATTTTGCAATGGTTTAAACAGTAAATATTCTAAGCTAGAATCATATTTATAGGTTATAGACTTGGAAAATATTGACGGACCGGAGTTTTTTGGCGAGTAACGACCAAGCTTGCGAGGTCCGTTCGCGACAAAAAAACGAGGTCGTCATATTTGTCCATACAAAAGTCTATAACCTTTTTATTATATACTTTCAATTTCATTTAGAAACTAACAATAATTTTATTATTTTTAACAACTTTTTTTCAATAGTTTAACAGGACTAAGAGCTGAAAAACACAAAAAGATTTGAAACTTTAAACGTTTGTTGACGTTTTAACAGTAACGTCAACAAACGTGCTCAATTATGAGTCACAATCAATTTCCAAATTTATTCAATTATGACGTCAGCTTGCGGGCCGAAAAGTTTCCGGCATATATCGTGTGATATGGCCGCAAACTTCTAAAGGAATCAGGAGATGAAATTGAAAGTATATAATAAACCCAAATACATTGAACAGTACTTGCGATGGTTTTTTTTCGTGATAGTTTGATATCATCGCGAATATAGCGAAAATAAAACCCATGCGAATATCCCATCTTTACAGTACTTTCAGCTAAAACTGCAGTTCTGTGGTAAGTTGGACTCTTTTTCAATTTCATAGTATTATTGTACATAT
The DNA here is from genome assembly GCA_903981925.1 of Ostrea lurida. Taxonomy (NCBI): domain Eukaryota; kingdom Metazoa; phylum Mollusca; class Bivalvia; order Ostreida; family Ostreidae; genus Ostrea; species Ostrea lurida. The sequence goes on along the minus strand of CAJDSM010042794.1, from coordinate 10,586 downwards.
TCTTCTACACTAAGTATTTCATTTCATATTCTGTGGTGTACGTGTTGCTCCTCCTTTATATAAACAATCCAAATCCTAAATTTTCTATTTTGCACCTGATTTAGCCAAGCATTGTAATTGTAAGCCTGATGGTGTATGTCATCACTGCAAAAACTGTTCTCATTTTCAAGGCTTCCTAATAAACTAAAAGAGATATGAAAAAAAAATCCCAAGGCAATGCAAGTGTACCATTCCCTTGCAACACAAGATTTATAAATAGTAGTCAATAGTGACCTTGACTTTTGACCTTCAAAATCAATAGTTTTCATCCTCTCTCCATGGGCAACATTTGTGGAAGGATTGATGATCATCTGAGAAAAGCTGTGTCTTCTATCTTGTTCACAAGAATTTTAGGCCAGAGTCAATAGTGACTTTGACCTTTGATCTTGAAAATCAATAGCAACAGCGATTCCTCTCTCTATGCCATGGGCAACATTTGTGGAAGGTTTGATNCCATGGGCAAATTTGTGGAAGGATTGGTGATCCTCTGATAAGTACCCTTGTTTCTAACTTGTTCACTAGGTTCTGCAAACACACACACAGCTGCACAACAGCGATGCTACAGTCCCTAAAATGTTCTACTTTACCACATGCACGGTGACCGCATGCTGAATGCACGGTGACTGCATGCCGAACAATGAATGAAAAATGACTGAACGCTCGGTGACCACACGCTGAACGCACGATGACCGCACTCTGAACGCACGGAAAAATGGTAAAGTAGAACGTTTCAGGGACTGTATATTCCCTCTAATGGGATAATTAATTATACATTATAAGTCCTGAATTTACCAACTGAAATGCCTTTAATACTTTGGTTAAATCTATATAGTACAATTCAAAACTTAAAAGAACCTGTCTGTTTCTAAACTAACACTTACATAATTTCCAATGATTGGTGAAGCCAGGAAGGACACCAGTTCAAATATTCCAAATATTAGTCCTATAACCGTCTGACTGGTCCCCTTTTTGCCTGCCTGTCAGAGAGGAGGAATATCAATATAAAACGGCAAAGTAAACAATGTGTTAATCGTAATCAGTCCCCAAAAAACATATATACAAAATCGAGTGTTAGGGCAATACGGACTTCCGACAAAACGAAAGCAGGATCAGGTGCCATGGAGGAGTAAGCATCTCTGCTGACCGGTCACACACCCGCCGTGAGCCCGTAGTCGAAACATAGTAAACGGGGTTACCTGTCGTCAATCTACTACGAAAATGACCAGTCTAACAACAAGGGTATGAAACAAATCAGGTCAACATATGACTAACACACCAGACAAGAAAAAGGTCTTACCACAAGGACTACACACACCACAGGAAAGGTCTGCTGCCTCTTATGGTGTAAAAGACATGACCAAGATTAAAGTTTTTTGCCACAGGGAAACAGAAAGACAAAAAAAAGCAGACAGATGGACAGGTCAAAAAACTAGATGCCTCCCAATTTTTTTAATCCTTGGGGGGGGGGGGTATAAAAAAACTTATAAAAATTAAAGTTTGATTTTGAGGGCAAAAGCATGTCTCCCCCGTTGCTGTCAGATGAGTAGTTCTCAAAGTAGTGTGCTAACAAGGTTATTTATGAGAGTTTTGGCAAAAATCTCAGTTCAAAAGGTATAACTCCCACAATATGTACAACTTCTAATTTCAAAGGGGTGTAACTCACACAAACTGGGGATCAAAATGCACAATTGTATAAGAGTTGCAGAGGAGTTGTGCTTGACAAGGTTATTTTGAGGATTTAAGGCAAAATGCTAAGTTCAAAGGGGCATTATTCCAGCAAAAATGAGGGATTCAAATTCCTGGTTAATATGCACAACTACATATGATGCCCTTTGCTATAGTTGCTACATGCAAGTTTTGCAAAAATCGGATCAGTAGTTTCAGAGGAGTTGCGCTGACAAACATTTTGATGGACAGATGGACGCACAGAGAGACAGACAGTATGGACAGGCAAAAAACAATATGTCTCCCCACCAAAGTGGGGGGAGACATGAATTTCTTCAGATTGATTTTGAACCATGCATATTAAGTTTCAATAGCATCTTTTCTTTAATTGAAAAGTTGATCTCCCATTATAATCGATAAATGCCTATTAGTAAGCAGCTTTTGTGATATTACCTCCTCTGGAAAGAACGGTCCAATAAGAAAAGTTTTGGCAGCTGCACAAAGTTACATCCCGCCGATCATAGCATACGGAATCTTCTTCTCTCGCGATTACCTCCACAGGGAAAACGTCGTGCGAGGCCTCCCCTCCTCACCCTGGGTGTACGAACACTCCGAGCGGAGATCTGTTCTGGCACAGTCCCCATTATTCATCCGGGCTGGAAGACGTCGGTCTGTTAGGGACCACCAGGTCGCTGGGGGTTGATGATCGGGAGTCTGTGGGTGTTCATTGTTGTGTAAGTCCTCCCGTGCTGAGAATTCCCCCTCTCGACTTCGCTGTCCTTGCTCACGGGTGATGCGTCCATCAGACGAGCAATTCTACCTCAGCTCAGGTTACAAACTGCTATCATTCATTCATTTCTGGAATGTGTTGGAAAATATTCTAAGTGTTCAAGGCTGCCTTGCAAACGGTAGAAAATTTTTATGAATTTCTTTGTATATATTTTGGATGAGAAAAAATAATTAAAGAATGCATGCTTTACTCCCCATGTTTATTAATTGTACATTTTTGTTATGAATCACTCTGAGTCAATGAAATCTGTACCACCTGTGCCATCCCCTCTTGTTTATCGGCTCTAGTTAGGTAGGACAGTATTATATATCGTCGTTTTATAACACTCATGGCACTTCAGGATTGAATTGAGCTTAGCTTGTGTATGACCCACAATTGAATGGATGCTCTCAAGCAGATAAAAGATTTATGTTTGGAATCACATTAAACATGTATGTCATATAAAAAACTATTGCACTCAATGTAGGCCTTCCCGCAAAGCCTTCAATATTGGTTAGGGCAATCAAACTTACGTAATAATTTTTTATTCACATAAGATGTGTGTAATACTGTGATGGCTGATAATAGGACAGGTAACAGAATAGATCTGTATCGTTCAGAACATCATCATTTACCTGGGATAGAATTATTCAAAACATGGGCATAGATAAGATCATATTGTATGTATAAACTTATATATTTAAAATAATACTGTGGTGGGAGTGGCAGGAATCGTTAATTGTGTTCATGAAGAATGAAATGGGCTTTTAGGTGTTGCTCTAGACAATGGCACAAAACCCTTCGATTCACGCTCATAAACTAAAAAAAAATTTATCCAACAACTCGCTTGACCATTTTATATTAAAAAATTTCAATCGGAAAAATAACGGAATACACCAACTTTAATTTATTAATCATGACTATAAAATAAAAATAAATTTATATCAATCTTTTCATTGTATGTAAAAGATATATTCTGGAAAAATTATGTCTATGGACAATGATGGAACAATGTAATTTGCATTACAATACTGCTCCTTTAACTTCGTTTGGCAGAGTGTATTAATTATGAACAAAATAATTTGATTCTTACCACGGTGATATGTCAGTTTCCTGAAAGCTGCGTTGTGGGGACTAATCACTGCGTACTTTATTGTCCAAGCTTCATCTTGTATTCCAATTGCCTCAGCTACACAGAATCTCCCGTTTCAACTCCCCCAAAGGTGCTTCAACCCCTTCCAATAAATATCCTTTTAAAATCCCACACAAACACACAACATCCATTCAAAAAATTCTAATCAATTACGTACTTCGTGTTTGAAGTAATTGAAGCAAAAACTGCATCCAAAAAGATCATTTTTTGATACATTATATAGATAGTATTCTACAACATTCATAAAGTCATAGCTCGATCCAATGTTTGATGTTCAGTTACTTGGCTTATTTAATAAGTTTTAGATATATCTATAAAAGGTTACCAGCAATAAACAAAGGTATAATTTTTGAAATGTTATTGCCTTTAAATGGGCTGTTTCACCTCAAGCACTGACCATTTACAATGGAAAGAGAATTAGTTTACCTTGATGATTGCAACAGTAATTCTAGGTGGGAAGCCAGTAACACAGCCTTCTCAGGTATTACCTCCAATCCAGTCTATGCATTTGTTACGCTTTCATGTTCTATGGAAATGCTGCAAAAAAACAAGAGCATTTGGAGACAAAAAATCTGAGCCATGCCCTAGTTTAGCAAAACCAACGTCCAAAAATTTCTGGATCCACCTAACGTTCATGATTATACATGAATGTGTTTAAGCACACACAACTTCTGATTCTGCGTGTTGACTTCCTGGCATGGTGTATTCTAAATTGATATGCTTTATTTATCTAATTGCAGCATATTATTATTTCTATTGACTAAGGTTCTACGTTACAAAAAATATAAATATATTTATAAATAATATAATAAATATATGAAAAATCGAATAAGGTAATTGGGCCCATGGCTTTTGTGATCCTGTATGCCTTTGACATTTTGGGTGATCCTGTTGATGCCTTGTTGACATTTTGGGGGATCCTGTATGCCTTGGGGATATCTGTTTGCTGTGGGCATAATTTCCTGCAGAGCCACCAAGTGATTTTTGAAGATTTTCATACATATGTGATTACCTCCTCACAGTATGTGGTTCTGAGTCAATAAAGCTTGACTTAACTTGACTTATTTCCTGTAAACTCCTAGTGCGCAGCATAGGGCTGCAACCACACTTCTCCGCGAACCCTGTTTTTGGGCTGTTGCTCTTCAGTTGGTCCTGTCATCCCGGTGCTCTTTATGCTTGCTTGACTGATCTTTTCCATGTTTGTTTTGGCCTCCCAACCTTTCTTTTCCTTGTGGGTTCCAATTCCAGAGCTTGGTCTTATGACGATGTTCGGTGGTTTCTCAGTGTTGACCTATCCAGCCCCACTTTTCGCTTTTTAATTGGCCTCGCTGATTGAATTTGGCTGGTTTTCTGCCATAGTTCTGGATTTGAGATCTGCTCAGGCCACGCTGATTGTTTGCAGGATGCATCGTCAAAGCATTGTTGACAAAAGTCTGGATCTTGTTGGTGATTGGTGTTGGTTAGCTCGCCATTGTCTCGGACCCATATAGAAGGACTGCTTTCACGTTGGTGTTAAAAATGCGGATCTTGTTGGCGCTTGGGATAAGGCTTTTGGCAGTTGCAGATAAGGTAGCAGTGGTTGGAAGGGCGAACCTGGCTTTGTGATCTTTCTCCTAACATCTTTCTCAGCGCCGCCATCTGTGCTGACTACACTTCCAAGGTTTAGTGAAGCGATCAGTCTCCTTGATGTTTTTCTCCCTGTAGATTTAATGGTTGCTCTTGTCTGTTGTTCAACCGCCAGTCACCGCGGTCTTTCTTTTGGGGTGTTATCTCAGACCGGTCTTCTTGGCCACTTCGCAAACTGGGTGAGCTTGGACTGTGTTGCATGTTGTTGTTTTGTTGGGACAAAAGGCCAATGTTTGTCCGCAAAATTCCAGGTCCTCCAGCTTTTTGGTTGAATGATCCACTCGTATTGCCGGCGTGCTGCCCTCTGTTGTTTTTCTCCATTATCCAGTCTATGAATGATTAAGAAGATTCCGGTGACAGCATTGCAGGCCTTGCCTCACTCCGGTTCTCACTGGAAAGGGGTTAGCAGCTTCCCGTTATGTGTGATCTGCAGAAGAGCCCTCATATAAGCTGCGGTGATGTTTGATGAGCTTCAGAGGCATGCCCGTAGTACTGCATTAGCTTCCAGATTGTCTCCCTGTCAACACTGTCATCATCGAGCAGCTCCATCGAATGGCAGTCTCCATTGTACACGACCTTTTCGTTGACTTTGAGGAAAGCCGTTCAACACATCAATAACTTAACGTTGTCTTATTTCATTTTTTTTATTTTCAGGTGTTTTAAATTATAATTTTTAGAAGGAATTAGTGAATTTGCTCTTTCATTTCCAGGTGCTCGTTTCATTCAGAATTGAAGTTGACAACTTTTGGTTTGAACTTGAAACCTTAACTTAGACTTCTCAAAATCCAGCATCAACAAAAATCCTTACTCACCAGGCCTGGTGTATATGAGATTGCTTATAAGTTGTTGTATATCTCATGAAGTGTAACCCCAAAAAAGCTTGCAAAAAGTGAAAACTGACATTTGGAAATGTCTATAATTGATCAGCAGGGAAGTCACAATTATGTGTTTAGAGAAGATTATTAGTTCTGTATGATTATTCATTTTTATCATTGGGTAGGGGGGGGGGGGGGGGGGGGTTATGGACATTAACATGATACTTAAAATCTTATGTTATCAATACATGCAATCCACACTTAAAGTGCCTGTGTGCGGACTCAAGAGATTGCAATATTTATATACTGGTTTTTCACATTCAAATCAATACTTGTTAAAGTTCTTAACAGGCTTTGAATATTAAGACGTTACATGCAGTATTTCTACTGTTTATATATGTACCACTTGAGAATTTTTTCACTCATATGGAGGTGCACAATTGTCAGTTAAAAGTAATGTTTGACATAAGTACATGTTATAGTGGGGAAAATATGTTAACATTTTTTTCTTTACAAATTCTGAGATGGCAATGCTGCATGCTACTATTGCAATATAAAGGCATCTCCAACTGTGCATATTTTTTTTTCTGGCCATGATCGAAGATTTTCATAAGATGGATCTATCTCTGGTCTGCTCCAGTATTTTGCCCAGAAAACTACAGATATGCAGCTATTTTCCTATAATTAATACTTGAATTTAAACCCTTGCTTGCAGGATATTATTTGATATCAACCCATATAAGAGTCATTATAATTCCTACCATCAAATCCCTAGGGTCCTTGGGAAACCATCCAGTTTCATATTCTGAGAGAGCTGGCTCTTATCTTATTTAATATTAATTAACACTATGTCTGCTTTACAACCTATATATTTTTTTAAATAAGAAATTCAAGCATAAACATAATTTTACTTTGCAAAAGCCAAAATTTTGTAATTGCGGGGTTTGTGTTTGTAATTGACCGAAATAGTTGGCATAGTCTTTCAGTAGTAAACATATACCTCTGAAAGTATATTTATTTTTAAGTTTTTTTATAAAAGCAGACAATACCATACTGCAGTAGTATGTTGGATATTACAACTTTATCTGTAGGTTCAACATTTGACTTCCTTGAAAGACTCAAATTCCTATTTTGATATTAATTTCATGACATGGGGATTATTTTAAATTAACATGGCATGTTCTCGCTTAGCTGTGAATTCCCCCCCCCCCCCCCCCCCCCCCCCCCCCCCAATTATTTTTCTTTTAGATTATTTTAGAATATTTAAAAAAGAAAAGAAAAAAAGAAAAATACAAAATTATTAAAAATTTGAACAATAGCATTCTACTTGAATAGAAAATAATAACGGTATTGTATTGTGAATGCGGGTGGTAAGCCCAAAAAACCCTTGATCCTTCCTCTAATTCATTCGCGATGTACGTTGGCAGACGCGAAATTTGATCGAGTGCGTTTCCGATTGACATTAAGCATGTGTAATATAGATCAAAAGTATAAAATGTGATTGTAGAGTAAAAAGTACTTTTTTTCCATTAGTTATTGAAACAATGTTAAAATTATTTATGAAAGATAAATTCACAAGAATTGTTAAAACTGGTTATGACCTAGTTTAAATTGCATTATCATCAGATGTCGTCGTGGCCGAGTGGTTAAGGCGATGACTACGAAGTCCATTGGGTCTCCCGCGTAGGTTCGAATCCTACCGGCGACGCACATTTTTTTTTCCCAATACAAAAATACACCATTCCTTGCTCTTCATGTTACAAAAGCCTCTATAGACACATGAATCATTAACAATTTCCTTACATCAAAAGTACGATCGTTACACACGATATATGAGTTTTAACAGGATCATTGATTTTTCAATCGACGCGCTAAAACAGAGCCATGAAACATGCTAAAGCCTAATCTCAGTGAGATGGTAAAAAGGCTAAATGATTTGGACTAGGTCGCCTTCACCGGTGAAGGCGATCCAGTCAAATATTAGCCGTATACCATCTCACTGAGATTAGCTAAGTACCTAACCAGCAGTCCTGTCCGGTCCCCGCGCGGGTACTCGCTTGGTATATATGTTACTCAGTAACGTATAGATAATAAAAGGTCATAAATTAGCTAAAAAAAAAAAGACTCACATTAGGTCTCTCAAAACTAAGGCTCTTGCAACAAGTACATCGGGTTCGGGATCGCACCAATATACGGAACATTATTTCGAATTTCCTCAGTGTAAGGTGTAGAAAGTTCAGTATCATGTCATGTGTCAATGTTCATAGTGGACGTAGTCGTTTTTCCTGTCCTGAATCTGAATGGTGAATTATCATGAAAAGCAAAGAACAATACCGTAGGGGTGTCAATTAGTTTTTCAATTCATATTTGTAGCATTCCATTCAAATTGATCAGTGCAGTAAACTCTCGATTCAATATGATAAGGGTGTTAGGAAACCATTATGTATGCCGGCACTGTTTGGAAACACCTGCAATAGGACGTTTATCAGAATAAAGGTAGTGTTGAACGGGACGTCTAGTTTCTGTTTCGAACCGTTTCCTTAGACTTTTTCTGTAAACAACATGTCACCAGTTTGTTCTTCATCCCTCCATCATCGCGAAAAAGGGAGAGGGGTCATATTCATAACGCAGGGTGAATTTCAGTATCTCCTCTTTTCC
>CAJDSM010042793.1:18165-33683 GCA_903981925.1 Ostrea lurida | reverse complement strand
AAAAGAGAAGGAAATTTTACATTATACATACCGTTTTCTACAGTTAAACTTTATTATTCATAAAAATGGGGTGAAGTTTTACATAGCGAGAAGCAAGCTCATCCATTAAAAGTATTGGAGGATTGAACTGTATTTTGTATTAGTTGTGGGATAAAAAAATCACAGTGACCTTTTTTAAATAATTAATGGGGTGAAATATAGGAAGATGCGTAGTCAAATCAAGTGAGATCCACCATGCCGCTAACAGGTGTGAAATAAATGCTAATTTGTTTTTTGTGGGCTTGTCAAGGCACGCGCCATGGTGGCATTGTGGACATAATTAATCCCCACTCTAAAAAGATGCCCATCTCGAGCTGGCTTAGCGATGTTCTGTGTGGTTTCATAACCCCAAATCTTGGTTTGTAACTTAATGCTTGTTTGGTTCTGTGCTTAAGTGTACATAAATGTAAATATTTTTTCCACATAAAAAATACATTACTAATCAACCGTATCAGAGCGTCAGGGATAGTGGGATATCTCCCCAAGCGGTAAGGTAAGGATCAGGTGCCGATGGCGAGCGTGGCAGCTATATCCTCGCTTGACCCGTCACCCCGCCGTGATCGTAGTCCATAAAAAAAATCATTGTTTAAAAGTAAAGGCCAGGATAAGAACCGTATCGGTAAAGTTCCTAAAATAGTAAACAAAACAGAGTTTGGGCCAAATCCAGACTCCTCGGACACACGAATAGACGGAACAACCCATCTGGAAATTATGTTCTTCCAAATCCAGAGCCAATCCGAGGGACTGAATGGGAAAAGGAAAGAGGGAACACCAACCTTCCGCACGGTGGATTAAGTGTCCGCTCAAAGAAGGAAAGTAGTATACATACCCCCCCCCCCCTCCCACTGCACCCTCCCCACCCCCGCCGTCCCTCGCGCCCCTTCTCCCCCGCGTCCCCCCCACCCCCCCCCCCTCACGCCCCCCCCCTCTCCTATTTAGGTTAGGGAACTTCTCACACCCTCGTCCAATAAATCGGCGAAATTCATTTATATAGAATTAGATAATTTGAAAAATGGTACAGGGGTAAAATATAAAAATTGATTTACAATCAACTGGATCATCTATCGCGAGGATGAAACGGAATTATCATTCACCCATCGGTCCCCCTGAAATGCCATCTCAAACTAAAATGCACGTCTTCGCTTAATCAAGACTACTTTAATAAATAAATCAATAAAAAAAGAACAAATCAACTATGTGTCCCTTTCACTCCTGAACAGTTAAAACCCAAGTTTTTAATATATTGAGAAAACAGAAATGGCATGACTTCCGACACAATCTGATTCCTTCCAGTCGAGATAACACTATTTCCTGTTAAGAGGAATATAGTTTTATCGGCAAAATAAAGTAAATTGTTAATTTTTCCAAATGTAATCGTATAAACTATTACACTATATCTTAATAATTTCAAAACTAATTTTAAAAAAAAAAGAAAAACAAAAGATTGTAGTACGTAAGAAAAGACTAAAATCTAGAATTCTCTAACACGAATTCGGCGTGAAATTTGATAATTGCATCCTCGTTTAAAAAACAGGAGGATCATAGTGAAAAGATTAATTCAATTCACTTGGTCACAAACATCGAGCTTGCAAAAACTTTTATAACTAGGAGACATGGATAAAGTACCATATTAATGGCTCTAAACGGAATGGTTCAAAAATACAACCCTGAGGTTAACGACCCAAATTAATAATCTAATGATTAAATAATGGCTTATAATGTACTTTACAGAGAAACAATATAAGAATATATTAATAACTTTGGTGATGACAAACCACAGGGCCATGCATACTCCATTTTTAGTAGTTTTGTAACATTTTAGCATCTTGGATATACTATATGATTGTATTATCTTTTCCGTCTTTTTAACCACTTTATTAATTTCTGTCGGTTCTTTCAAACAATCGTTAATCTCCAACAAAAAGAAAAAATCTCGTCTCGATTCTTAAATTTCTGGAGGATACATAAGGAATTTAACTTTGAAATAAACGCTTTACTCACACATAGATGTGACTAACTGGCAGAGTAACCAAGCCCTTTACTGGGCTCAGTAAATTCTTTGCGCCTAAAATAACACGATCCGTAATAAGTCCCCACAGAAAGATCAGCTATCAGGAAACGCATAAAAAAAATTACAGGTATTGACCCCAAACTCCCTCAACTTTCAGAATTGTTTTTTACATGCGAAATCAGCAATAAAAATATAGTTAAATGATAGTAAAAATAAAATGTTATTCGGATACATAACAATTCTGTGAATTTATTTATTTCTCCTAGAAAAACACATTGGTGGCTTATTGAACAGGGTGGTGGACTCTCCCCCTTAAAGAATTAACCCATTCTCATCTGCAGTGACCACGACAAGGCAATATAATCTTATAGAATCAATATTGCCGCATCGCAGCGGAATAATCCAGTCGTAGTCTCGATGGTGTTCAATGTTTCCCATCGTTGGTTGATTAACCCAACCGACACATGCCAAGTAATTGTTCTCTAACGGGCCAGCCGACAAATATGGGTAAGATTATCCATCATTTACCGGAAAATCCCAGAAAAGCGTCCTGCGTATCCTTCTGTTTATTTTTCGTCAAGAAATTACAGAGAAGGAACTGAAGTGAAGGAATATGGAAATTTGATTGTGTTCTTCGTTATACCTCACCTGGACCAGGTAAGAATATAATAAATACAAATGCATGCATTTCAATGTCTTACGTACTTTCGTTGATCGCATACAAACCTTATCATGCAATATAATGATTATGTATGGCTAGTTAATTTTGCATATATTGGTATTTGTATAAATAAGGTACGTCCCTATTCTTAATTTGCACAATTAACCATAAAATTCTTTCAATACATAAAAGAACCCATTTATGCATGTAATAGACTAAGGGGAATTGCATTTGATTTGCCGAAGAATCGCTCGTATGTGTACAATGTTAATTTGGTCAAAGATAGATTGTTTAATCAAGCACGAGTATATAATCAAATAATGCGGCGAAAATTTTAATAATCACAAAGCCCGAATGGTAGTCCCAATCCGCACCCTCAAACGAATAAACAAAATGGCATAGGAATTATACAAATGGCGAAGTTAAGCATGTATAAACGTTTAAGTCATATGTCTCTTATTTTAAACAATTCGGGACTAGACTGGACCCAAGAAAAGAACAAAAATCGAGTGTAGAGGCGACTGGACCTTCTGAACATACAAAACAGTTGGGAGCAAAGGAATCAGGTGCCTTATGGAGGAAGTAATGCGTGTACCCTATGTCCGATTCACATCGCGTGGATCTCTTAAGTTCGAGGAATCAAAAGTGTAAACCGGACAGGGGGTTACTTGTAAGTCCAATCTAGTATGAAACATTGTAGATCCGATATTGTAACATGCTCCAGAGGAAGGACGTTTCATTATAAAAAAAAGTCCAAAACAGCATGATATTATAATATGAGTGATGGTATATAATGTCTATATCTGCGAATGTAAAGGTCCATACATGAGACGAGCTGACCAGTACAAATATATTTAATTTCACATTTAGTGAGCTTTTAATCAAGCAAGTTAAACTAGTTTTGTTATGTTAAGTGTGACCCTACGCTTTAAAAGTTGTCTCATTAGCTAGCCCTTTCTTGAGCAACTCGACTCACACCAGTGGGTAATACAGCTTATCGTATATACGCGGTGATAGTGGTCAATATTTTGTACTTATTATGAGAAAAAGGGAAAAGTTTGACGATACAATAGTTAAAACTCACACGCTGTAATCATATAATGTCGTTTGTCAGTCTTCATTAGAGTCAATATCTCACGTAAAATCAAATATGAAGCAGAAAATGGTCAGATTTTACTTTTGGTATCCTTTCTAATTCGAATTCGTCGGAATTATATCCAGAATGGATACTCATTATGAAAAATTATAGGATTTGCTATTTGATAACATCCATTTTGTATATCTTATATGTAGTTACATACACGAATGGCTTCCGAAGAAATATACAATATGAAGTGTTTTTGAGGGAGACATTACTTTTGTTTATTCCTTTGCACGTGAACTATTCTAGACAACAAATATTGCGTTGTATTAAATTAGAACATATTTGAGGCAGAATTAGTACAGGTGGTTTTAAATATCGCAATGCTACTTAACAGAGAAAATCAATGTATGCCATTAAAGTTCAGATGGTTTTCCTGGGCAAGGTTATGTAAAAGACTGGACCCCCAACTTCCAGGGAAGGAAAAGTATCTTCCGTATCCACTCATTAAGCCTTTGCTTTACGAAGACTTGAAATGGTAACAAATTATCAATATAATACCAAAGTGGGACAATAGTAGATTTATCTGTAGAATGGACTTGCCATATCATGTTTTTTCTGTAACAAAATAACCAATCACTGTTTTCATGGTAAAGAAACAGGATATGTATCTAAAAGTTTGAGTAATTCTCATTTGATATATCCTGAAAAATTTATAAGGAACTAAAAGAGAAAAAAGGACACAAGAAAGAGTCGACCACGAAACTGACGAGCCTGATCAGCTGAAATTGCAAAGATAAGTGTGAAGTTTTAAGCGCAATGTCGGCTTACAAGAAACCAACCAAAACGATCCCCAGCCTTTTTATGACGGGAACGAAGTTGACTGATGTTAAAAGACAAACACAAAATGTAACAGGAGAGGTACATAACATGCTTTCAGCACTAGGTGGTTTTATGTTTAGATTAATCATCCAGTCCTTTCTCTTTAGACCCGTAAGTTAGCAATTTTTTATGTTTTTTTTCAAGTAGTCTCTCTGTATATTTTACATGTATAGTGGTCCTGTGTGTCCAGCTGAATTTGAGATTCGCCAACATCCAAAAAACGAAATGGTTTGATATTATTGACATGTTTTAAGGAATCCCGTCGCCCATGTGTTAGAAAAATATGGGTTAATCGCTGGTCATTTCTTACCTTATAGTTAAAGTATACTTGATTAGAAACAGGTTTTCAATGTTATTAGACTCCAGCGTTTGCAAGAAGGCAAACGTCCCCCACTAGAAAAAGTATAATATTTAAACTTTAGAATTTTATAAATGAACCTAAGATAGATTATAAGATTCGAAATACACCGTTTCGTTTTACTAACTGGTTCAACCAAAGGGCACAATGGGGAACTTTGAGTCTCCTAGATATCTGGTCCTTTCTTAGTACTGTTTTTCCAGGGTATGAACGATTGTTATTATGTTGGGAATTTGAAAAAATTGAGAAGTTTTAGCCAAATCCAACGTGGTACTGTATCCAGGGGAGTTCCCAAATTATGGTTGTAAATTACGTCCCACAATAGGTATTCGGTTGGGGTTCCAGGCTAGAATAGGTCCCCCGCAAAAATCTAATGTTGCCGTCATTCGAATGAGCCGGGAAAAAACCGAGGCATCTTGTCACAGCAGGGTGTGGCCACGAAAGAAGATCCCCTCGCTGGCTCAAGAGGCCTGAGTGCCGAGCTAGGCCTAAAATTTTTTTTGCAGCCTTTTCACTGTTATGATTTCGTCTCATTATCAGTTGGATAATCTGCGATTTTGGGACGAAGAAATAGGTATAATCCAATCACCCAATGTTGACGAAATATGTTTTTTACAAGTATCCCACTAACCGTGTAAGCGCATAGTACACTGTAAGCACAAAGTTGTTGATTATAATTTTCCTTAATTTTTGGTGGTGTGGAATTCTCCTGACCGTTGTGCGTTTTTTCTGAAAGCTGAAAGATTTTATAGCAAATACAGAATGCAAATATATAACATTTCTGGGTTAAAAATCTTTAGGGTTGGTTCAAGAAAACGTGTCTCTTGATTTTGAATACCTTTGTTTTTACAAGTACCACGTATAATGTTGCAAGTGCTAAACAAGAAAATGCCAATTGTTGTACGTGTTGACTTGTCAACGTTACAATTACCCCGTAACAACGTTGGTTTTTGCTTACATCTTCTTCTTATTATTATTTATAACTTTCAGTTGTTTAGAGTCACCGAGTTTTTAGAACGAGCGCAAATTACATGTACAAATAAAGCATAGCCATATGATCACTTAAAGAAATCCAGAAAATGTCTGCAGCGTAGAAGTTTGCCGTTGATTTCCCATATCCAGGATTAAAGCATCCACGCAAATCTTGAAGAACATGCTAGGCATTCTGATAAGATAGATATCTTACTGCAATACGATATACATGGTTATTTGCGGATTGAATGTATTGTAAAACAGCTTTTATTCACTATGATTTTTACTTGTGATTTACTAGCAACCAACCTAATTGCGAGATCATCAATAAATCGATAACAATGACATTTAAGCAAGATATATTCGCGAAGGTAATATTTTAGCGACTCTCCTAAAAATTCTTCGCACGCAAACTATAGTTGCTTTACGGTTTACTGAGGTCGTTTAACACTGTCCGTGTGCTTACAGGTGAGGCAGGGGACTGGAAGATATCTTAAATTAATATAAGTGACAATATGGATTGATGCAAAGGAGAGATTCTCACGAATTGCGGCCGCTAAATGGTTTTAGTACGTAAGTTTAGGGTTTACTGAAGTTGTTTAGCACTGTTTGTGTGGTTACAGGTGAGGCGGGTGACTGGAAGAATTGGCTGAAGGTTACCCAGAGTGAAGCGGTGGATAACGCGGTGGAGTCCGCAAACATTCCTCTGGAAATCAAGTACACCTAAAGAACCACCACAGTGAGATGTTGAATGAAGACAAAATCAAACATCTAAAGAACAGCAAAACATTACGTAAACTCTAGGCAAAAAGAGATAGAGAAGAATTCTGTTCAACGCTTACTAAAGACACGTGAATTTCCTATCAAGAAAAGTTACAATTTGCAAAATGTCTGAATATTATATGAATATTATGTACATTTGAGTTAAGAGAATTGAAAGTGTCTTTTATCGTTTGTCATCGTGTTAAAATATACGTAAAACCATTTATTAACAACTGTTTAGATTCAATAAAATAGTTTATCACACCGGTGAAAGCATGAAATTGACATGCACATCAGAAAATTTAAATAAAACAGACAACGCAGAGTAAAACATTAGCACTTACATTGATCTTCAGACGTTTCACGGAACAAATGACATATAGAGATTAAGGATGCAATTTCAAAAATGTTTTTTTTTCTGTGTCACGGTGTACGTGTATCTTTTTGTACTGTATTCAGGGGACATTCCCTAGAAATATGTGCATTACGCATAAGTTCCGTTGCATGACATACTTGACCGTTATCTATAACAGGATGCACCACATTAGTTTATCACTTGCAATTATTCATTGTGGTCCTTGAAATATTTGGTTCTGGCCTTTGTTTCGTTTATAAGTAATTAACACTGCGCATTCCTGGCAACTAAACTCACTTTTTAATACTTCTACTTTGGTATTCTCTTTGTGGATACCTCATTCACAAATCTAAAAACACTCAAATACTCTTGTGTCATACAATGTAAAACTTTGAAGATATAAAAGGGCGAAGTAACAAAGTATGAAACGTAAGATAAGAATAATTTTCCGATATATAAAATAGTCTAGCATGGACATCCATCTCAAGCTTGATAATATGTTAAAATTTGACACTGACTGAGGTACTCTGATGTCTAAAGTGATCCTTGCTGCTCTTTCTTGTAATTTAAAAAGCCTAGTGATATTTGTTTTGTTCCTGGCATCATGCATACCCTACAACTATAGTTAAAATGTGGAAATACTATGGTATTGTAAATTTTGAGCAGTGCCTCTTTGGACATAAAATTACTCAATCTCCTTAAAACATATAGTTTCTGACTAAGTTTCGTGCATAAAACATCCGTGTGGTGAGACCACGCAAGACATTCATCAATATAAACACCCAGATGTTTAGCACAATTTACATTTTCTAAGAAAAAATCCCCTACAATTACACAGAGTTTTCTACATTTCAATAATTTTTGTGACGTACCTATTAACATACATTGTGTTTTCTTCAAATCTTCTTCCAAAGTTAAGTGAGTTTATTTTTTTGCATCCATTCAATAGAATTAAAAGTCGTCTTGGTAATTTTTCTCAATCACATACCTCTTAACCCGTTCCACTCAACCAACGTAACTCGATTGACGCGTATGCGATTTGTATATAAAGTCGTCAGCTGAGCCGCATAGATTAGATGGTGAAAAAATACATACAAAATCCCGGATAATTGCAGAGTTACTGCAAAAATTGAAAATCCCTTTCGAATGCACATCGTCGTCACAACAACCCGATCATTCCGTACACTCCAGCAACAAACCATAGTTCCCACTCCGAGAAAATCCATTCCATCTTGAACAATTTGCCAAGATAAACTCTCGCGGGAATTTTACAATAAAAAGTAACGATATACGAGCTGTGTTAATAAATATATACAAACAATATCCAGTCAATCTACAATATTACTGTTTATCACATATAAAAACCTTAAGAATTACGGACAGGAAATTGTCTGTAATTGTTATGCAAGCTATTTGAAAGACTCCATACACTGTTATAGCAACAGCGTCTAATTTTCGGACAACAATTTCCCTATTATATCTTCAATGAGAATTGTACACACGTCATTGTTCTGATCACGACGCGCCTAAGTCGAACCGGTAAAACATATAATTAACTCACTTCTCATGTAGCGGGATCTGTTTTGTATTTGATCCCAGCACCTATTAATACCATAGGTATCTCGTCGTGGAGACTTCCCTATTAATTTACACCTTCAAGTGTTCTCCAGCTTTGACTTTGCTGTGTCTCATTATTTTGTGAAAATATATCGATCCCTTGTCTCTTGGTGTCAGTTCTTAGGGTGGGCCAGTATGATCAGTAATAGTTAATCAGTGTTATAATCATCTGCCTACTTCTTATACTACAATTAGAAAATTTAATGCATGGTGTATGATGTGTCCATGAACCTCCCTAAAATTGTTCAAATTCATACGCCAATGGCCTGGGATTTAGGGTCACTATACTTCAGCCATAAGTAAAATAGTTATAAATTCTTAGAAAAATCTCTTCTCTGCTCATTCAAATACATGTATATATTGTATTTGAAAAAAAACCCTAAAAATGAATGCATGTTAGTATTCCATAAATGGCTTTACTTATATAGTAGAAATCATGAACCCCTGCAGGGTGTCTAGGGGGTTTAGGCTTTAAGGTGTGGCCGGCCATTATATTAAGTAAAGTTAAACATGCCAGCACTTAAGGAAATCCTTCTTCTCGTCTTCCATATATATTTTGAAAAGCCTGTTTATGCATCATTATGATTCGATAAGCCTCTATCTACGAGTGTAAAATTCACGGCCTCTGGAGGTTAAGGAATGTTAAGGTATCATATACTGTCAAACTTTCTTTTCTAATTTCTAATACGAACTATATGCATGATATTTGAACAAGATGACTAAACAAGTGCCAAACTCACAAAGACTCATATTCAGCTTATATGCATAAGTGAGTACTGCTGTCTTATAGGGCTAGTATAACTCAGTTGTACACGTTAAGGCCTGTAGACGCCTCTTTAAACAACTCTGTCTGCAAATGCGTTCGTTTTATTGTGTCTTAACAAAAAAGTAGTTTGACAAATGCATCATCGGATGTATCAGTGAAAAATATCAATGTTACTTTCAGTTATTGGAGAATGAAAATTGAAGGGACGAACTGCCGACACCGAACCGCGATCTTCTTTGTGCCATACACATCGTGTTACCTGGAGATCAAAGTTTAAAAAAGTAAGTGTGTTTAGAAGAGAGATATTTTGTTAAGTGAAGGAATGAAATTTTATTCATGTTGAACAATATAAAGTATGTTGGGCACAGTTTACGCCATTAATATAAACTCGAAGCGGTTTAAATGAATTTGCACACTGTCCCCAACCTTACTTTATGTCCGTATGAAGCGAAATACAAGAAAGCATTCAATTTCTTAAAATTAGATTGATAAATCTGGTCTTGGAATGTATATTTTGATTATTCATTCTGAGAAAATTTCGATTTTTTGAATAATGCCGTAGCAACAATAATCGAACTCATACAGTCTGAATACATCCGTGGCGTCTATAATAGAATAGTCATTAGGGGACTTGAATAGCAACTTCTCTTTGTTATACTTCCGATTAATAGCCGATATCTGATTTGGACAGTAATACAGTTTGACAAAGAGCATACTGTCCCCTCTGAGAAAAAAACAACACCTCCAGGTGATAGTATCTACAACTGGGAAACATTACTTGACGACTGGTTAAAATCTAAAAATTTGTTTACATGCGTCAGATTTATGCACGTCGTACGTTTCGCGACGATGTTAGTACTACGTCGTTGAGCGTTTGCGTTGATAAACGTTATTACCAGCGATGATGTACAAAACATCCGCGCTGACCAGTGATCAAAGTCAACAGAGCACGAACGGTTTTTTTATTTTGTATATTCATCAGTATAACAAATAAATGTTCATGTAGTTGAGGTAACAGGAACATTTTCAACCCTCGAAATCATTGGTCGAATCCCAAGCTACGCCTCGGTTAGACATGTTGTGTCCGGGGCTGAAATTTTCAACTGTTACCTCCCACTTTACATGCCAATATTTATATTTAATACGCATTAACTAATGCTGTAAAAAAGTCAAATAACCAATTCAAATGCGATTACAATTATAAATTAGATTAATTTATGATGAAGATTTGAATCCCCCAAAAGTATTCGAGGTCATCTATAGTCATGTCAATTAATGACACAATATCAATGCGTAGATTTCTGTGATTGGCGGATGATCTTGAGCTATCGCTAAACGAAGTGGTGAGTTTCCCTCCAACGTATACACACTTGATTACCTCAGGGATCAGCGCCTACTTCTGACTGATTTCTCAGGGGAATGCCATCTTTGTTAGATCTTACTAGTAAGTACCATTTAACCAGAAAATTGACAAAATATGTTTAAAAAAAACTCCCCCAATCAATGCATAACAGTATACATGCATATTGCAGTAAATGATCAAATAAAGTTCCCGTCCTTTCTCATTTTTATGATATCTTTCTTTGCCTATAATAAGGCTTAACATAACGTCAGATACGTATAGTAATGTTTTTCTTCTGTTCTGTAGAAGCGCGTGCCAGGCGTTTAATATGTCCACTGCCTCGTGCCGCCGAGCCCTAACATTGTGGATACTCTGTGTATACAGTTTCGGGAGGCAGGAATCCTCATCTCTCAAAGATGAAGGCGGCGATGGTAATTAGATTCTATCTAACAGTATGTAGATTTTGTTGATGTATCATGAGGATATATAGAACTAGGTACAGTTCTTATTAGAGCACTGGCCCATGTTAAATATTGATGATTCACTGGATTCTAACCTGCAGTCAATTTATTAAGAACATATTAAGCAGATGTTGGGTGGGGGGGTGTGCCAAAATCCACTCAGTTGTTCAGTAGTGAATAGATTCTGTGTCATTTATTGACGAGAGGTCTTGAAGTTGGTCAAAAAAATGGCGAAAATGCATTTCAATGAAAATATTCACCAAGATTCAGGTGGTTTGTTCCTTTCAGATATCATATATGTACAGTGCGCATGCTGTCGAGTCAAATCGTATTTCAGTATTTTTTTGATTCTTATAATGAATTATCATATCAAGTATGATGCTTTTTTTCATTTTGCTCTGACAAGTTCGCACTTGATGTTTCGCTGAGCATAATTCTGTAATCATGCGTTTTCAGCCCGCTTTTGACAAGGCGGGAAAAGTCTGTTATTCGGATGTTCAATATTTTATGCTCTATCTAATTAGGAATGATGCATCCAAATGTTAACGTGATGCCGTTATTTTTATCTCTTGTTTCTAAATAACCGTGATGAAGGTTTATTTCAGAAATACATTGTTTATATAGAGAAAAATTATGGGTTCTTTTTTTCCTTTTTTGTATCATCGACTTTTCTTACTTGAGTTAGGGTAGGGCTCACTATACTCAAGCATTTAGTTTCTAAGGCAAAAATAATGGATAAATCGAAGCATTCAGAAACTGTATAATTCTATTGTATCTCATTATAAAAAAAGAACCATACAATTATCAGTTGAAACTGATTTCCGGTATCTGTCACACAGATATCTCAAATACCATGGTATTCGGAAGTTGATTTTGAATCCGACCACTTGTATTTTTAAGTGTATAATTACTCCTCAATTATCAAATTGTTCGGATCTCGCTGAACTGTTTTTGGTCCTATTATAGGTCCGAGATCCAAGGCTTGACGTATTTCTTGGTGTCTCGTGAATCATTATACCTTCCATCAGTGAATTATGATGTGTAGAAGCTATTGTTTGGATATCTCATGCGTATTGATTATCCTTTTTATTGTAAATTAGTAGTATAATAAATATCAATCATACAGTCATATCATATATTTGTCAAGCGAGACAACTTGGATTTTTGTGATGATAAACTAGATTCTTATTTTATATCCGATGGTCGAACACAGTTATAGGTTATATTTAAGTGCAGCTTTCGGATCTGTTATAACGTAGCATGCATATCAGGGTAAGAGGTATACATTCTTGATCGGCCGCAAATGCGTATTTGTGGCTTGAAGGTCTTTACAATCAAGAGAGGCGTTCACAGTGTGTGTTAGAAATTCACGTACATTAATCGACTTTTTAATTGAGACTGCGTGGTTTATTGTTGTTTCTTTCTTTAATTATTGCAAGAAGTTACTTTCTATTCTTTTTCCCCATTTGTACAGTTTTCGTGTATTTTTAACATGAAGTGTGATGGAGAACATTTGCTATGACAATTAGCAGGCAATATATTTTCTGATCTATATAATGTAAATTTATGGATTGATGCACGTACCAAAGTCCCCGTATTATCTCCCCAGATTGATATTTTTAGAATAATGATAGTTCTCTAATTTTTGAAATAATTTGTTTTCAATTTTCTTATTTCATCACCCTTTTCTCTTAATTCGCTTAGGAATCTGTTTTATTTACCTCCGCAGTTAAAGCGGGCGTATTATGCATCATGTGAAAGAAGGATATGTTTTGTTTTACCGTTGCTGTCAATCCACCTGTCTTCTGTGCCGTTGCTGTTCACTTGTCTTCAGACTTTTTCACTAAACCCTTGGGGTTTCTTAATGAAACTTGTTAATAGAAAGATGCTACACAATGTTGAGATGTGCTATCGATTGCAAGGAGTGCTGTTCGAGTTCTTTTGAAGGAGTTACGGTCTGGACTAGGATTGTCTATTGCAAGGTACTTTTGTCTTCGCCACTCTCTCCTTAATCCTTAACTCTCGATGTTTTAAATAGACTTAGGTTCCCTGGGTATATAAATATGCAGGCGTATCATGTACCGCGCGGTGCCCGTATTTTTTATCATGTTATGATGCGATCAAAATCTTTCTGGAGATTCACAGAATGATTGTCAATAATCAAGTAATGACCAGATTTATATCATTTGTTACCTGTGAGATTTAATCTCTTGCATCATACGACACTCAAATTCATTTTAAAATTTCTAAATGTAGAAAATGATGAAGAATATGTTGTCTTATTGTATGAATTGAAGCAGAAAATGGTTAAGCAATAAGCTGAAGGATGAATTTGTGAACTACCGTACTAAAGAATTGCGGTTTTTCCATATAATAAGAGGATGTTATTGCTGAGAATATATATTTTAGCAATTCATCATATTCGTTCAAAAGCCTACTGCTCAAGATTATTACGATTCTAATTAGCGATCAAAACCCTCTGCTAACATGCCAAAGAATTAAATTCTCGTTTGTAATAATTCTTAACGTTATACGGTATTTGTACGAATCTTAGAATTGTTGCATTGCGTCCAATAATTGATGATACATGTACAGCATCTTCATATGATTTAAATAGGAATCTTAATTATTGATTCTGTTCATGTGGCAACGCTGCATAATTTGATTTATAACCATGAGTTGTGTGATGAATCCTCAACCGAAGGTCTTACTTAGTTAAGTGATGCCAGAATCCGAGTCCTTTTTAACTGGTGATTCTTTTTAAAAAAAAACTCATGCCAATGGTATAATCATCAGACATTAGTTATTTTCATGCAGAAGGTGAATAAATATTCCAGTGCTACTGAAGCTACACATTTTCTATTCAAATAAGAGTATAAGAATTACAATTTCAGATCATTTTTGTGAAATTCAATGGTTTCCAATTAAAATGAAAAAGTTAACTGTTGCGGTAAGAACATTTTGATTTGGTTATTCGATTTATTTTATCGACTCTACAAAGTAATGGCAAAGAGTATAGGCCTAGGAGCTAGAATTTACAAGCTTTACTGTTTTCTACCAGATTCCAAGTCGGCAAGATTGGTATATTGGATTGAATAAGAAACGGTGAGAAATAGCAGATTCCCACGGTGGTTGTCAACTAATTGTGTATGATTTTCCCAGGTTATCATCTTACATGGAGAGACCCCTTTAATACTTTAGAGGTAAGGTTATATATGATTGAATGTCATACCTATCAGCACAAATAAGTACAGTCAGCTCTCGTACAAGGATCACGTCGTTTCCGGATCAAATTTGCCGTTTATTCGAACTGCCATGTGTAAGATGCCTATTTACTGTACGATCTCCTTGTTATTCATCAGCACGACATCAATCGGCGATCTCCGTAAACCATCAGACTCATTCATTTTGTATTTCGAGTATAAGGGCAACCATCCCATGTCCCCCTCTCTCTATTCTAAAATCAAGTGAAAAATTGCAGAAGCATTAATGTCTTTTACCGGTCGTTCAATGAATCTCAGAACCTGTTCTTAGTAAAGTATAGGAGTCGGATTTTAATATGTCAAAATTCATCATTGTTACCAATAAGACTTGCCGGTGCCGCAGTGCGCAAAATACCCAATAATCAAGGTGAAATTAAATAGTGGCAGATTTTTATCGACAAACTGTCCGTAGTGGGTGAAGGCCGGATATTGTTTATCAAATTGCCCGTAAAAGCCGCTGACTGTATTATGTGTTGTTGTTGTGTGAAGGGTGAGATTGAACTTGCTGGAGTCTAGTTGCATGGACTCAGCTTGCAGTTTTTCTTTTTCACTTGGAATCCTCATTAATTCACCTCAGACTGTTAAGCATGAGGATCCTATCAATTAGAGGTCAATATAAATAGCAGTGATTAGGATCTCATATTTCTTTCTTGTCCCAATAAGTCCATTTCTCTTTTCACTGCGAAGTGAACCACACTTCGGACACAGCGCTCACTTGTAGGATGAGGATTAGCCCCATTCGAATACAGTGTCTGTTAAGCGTAAGTCAAGCATCACTTGACTCTGCATGTCGTCTTTTGTGATATTCGAAACTTTGGAATAAGAATAGAATAACGACACATATCATGCAGAGAACACAATCTTCCACAAATTGCCAGGAGAGAATAACTTTCATTGATGATTCAACGTCAGATCAGAATCACTTATGACTGCGGTCAAATTGTGAAG
>CAJDSM010042793.1:8138-18140 GCA_903981925.1 Ostrea lurida | reverse complement strand
ATTTAAAAGATTGTTTTGTATTTTTTTCTCTATCACATCCAAAGACTTATCAGAAACATCTTGTGTGGTATCATCTGCATATATATTGACTGTAGAATGCTTCAAACATTTAGGATAGTTATTTACAAAAAGAATAATAAACAAAGGACCCAATATAGGTCCTTGAGGGACTCCGATTGTAACATATTTCTCTTTTGAGATGACCCTTTCATTGGAACACAATTTGATCTAGCATGTAGATAAGAGTGAAACCATTTGAAAGTATATTCACAGTATACCGAAAAAGATAAACAGCTACTCACATACACATCATGATATATATCTAAATAGCGCTCTTATCGTTCCTCTGAAATCAACTATTACCTAACAGTCATTTCATACTATCATCGCGTACGGTTTTTTACATTTTCAAGTTTTCAAGCAATTTATCAATGATATATGTAAAGCATTTACATGAGTTTTGGTCTGAAACCCGACTGATGTTCTGTTAAAGTTTGTTTTCACTCAAATCGTTCGTAAAACATGTGTTAAAACATGTATTTCTAAAATTTTGCTTATGATAAGTAAAACAGATACAGGTCTATAATTATTGACATGGAATTTACTTCCAGATTTAAAAAGCGGGGTAACTCTAACTTTTTCCAGTCATTCACAACGTCACCCTCCTGTATAAAAAATTCATGATAAAACACAAGATATCAGCTACAACATCAATACTTATTGTCAGCATTTTAACAGATAATTAATCAATACCTATAGCTTTTGAACTTGACATGCTTTTAATTTCTTTTTTCAAGAATTCTGTATGTGGAATTGTAAATGAGCCTTTTGGCATTAGCTGTTCAATATTTGGTAGTCATTAATCAAAATGTGTGGCAAATTTATGACCTATGTCACAAAAAATCATTAAAAGCATATGCAATTTTATAAGAGTCAGAAACTACTTCACCGTTAATATCTAGGTAGGATGGTGAAGCTGTTTTAGATTTGGAGGGCAAAAATTGTTTCAATCGTGTCCACATAACCTTAGGTTTCTCACTGCATTGGTTTATCGCATTGTCAACAAATTGCCTTTTTGCCTCATTAATCATTTTTACCACGCGGTTTCTTGCTGAACGATATAAGGCCCAGTCTGATTCAAGATGGGATCTTAAAGCCTTCCGATGGAGATAGTCCCTTTGACGAATTTTTGATAGAACTTCGACGATTTCCATAATTTCGGAATCAGTCCGGACACGGCGCTCTTTTACTGGTCGACGATTTCCATAAAAAGCTTTTTAAAGGTTGACCACATTTGATGTAGATTATCAAATGATTAAATGTTGTTCCATTCCACATTCCGTAGATCCCTAAGAAAATAATTTTCGTTTATTTTTTTCTGATCTCTGTATTTCACATATATAATGGATCATCTCAGCGCACGCTTATTTCTTGCCTTACGGACATTTATATTCGAGCTTGTTCAAGATCTTTTTGTCGCCCGTCGATGTTCACGTGTTCAGAATCACTGATGAGAAACTTTCATGCCCAGTTGTCCATCCAGTCAGAAATATATGTTCTGACTAAGTCAACTTAATTCATGCTGCAAGTCGACATCACTAATCGTACATCGACATCCTATTAATTTGCTCTACTTGTCAGAATTAACAAATGCGACCACGTGTCAGAATTGAATACTGTATCTTTGTCAAGAAATTGTATGTCGACTGCTGTAAATTATGATATATGACAAGTATGGCAAGTTATGTGCATTATACGGCGCATTTAGATATGAGCAAGATAACCAAGTCTCCAAACATGGTGATTATTTTTGACAAGTCGATCATTAAAGACTGACAAGTTTGACATAATATGCTTCGACAAGGATCGCAATCAAGATCTGACAAGTCGACATAATTATCTGACAAGTCCGACATAATTATCTGACAGTTTGGCCAGAAAACTAATGCCAACCAATAAGAGTTAGCAGAATTTTGATATTTTTCACGAATTTGTTGTGTTTCTTATGGAAAAGGTCATGGAATGCCAGACCACATTGCTGCCGACTGCAGAGGGACTGGAGAATCGATGTAGAAAAAATATATGTGCAACTGTTTTATATAGGTCTTGTCATAACAAGCTTTGATTGCCTCCACATGATATTCTTTATTAAACTTCAGCCTACGTTTTCTTCAAAATCTGTAGAACGTTGGAATTATCCTTGCCTTGTCGTCAAGCAGTAAAACATATGGAGTCTGTCTAGTTGTCACGTATCAGAAAGGGGTTCCACAAGGTCCATTTTTGTTTTAATGCTTATAATATATAGTTTATTTTAATCAAACATGGACAACTCTTAATTAGCATGAGACAATACATGTTTATCATCCTCTGCCTGAGAATCAACAAACTTTATTTATGTATACAAGATAGAGAGCAAGTTGCATCAAATGGTTCAGGGACAATGTATCAGGGAATCCCAGCAAATTCAACTCATGCGGTGGTATGAAAACGTATAAAAGAGAACCTTTTAATCCGAAATATGAAATTTATGAATGAGTCTGTAAAAGCTTCTGGATTTACATTGATTTTAAACTTAAATTTTGAGATCATATAATAACATGCAGAAAATTCTGCTCAACAGCGTAATATCTGGAAAGTAATGGTATATTCCAAATCAACCACATATAGTATAGATCAGCCAATATTTTTAGAATGTACCTAGAGTCAGACCAGCACTTATAAAAAGTCTGTTAGCATATGCATCTGCTGTTTATGAATGACTTTCCGGAAATTTTTTAGCATTGAATAATTTACACATTTTTTAAGAGCCTCAACAGCATCCTGGAATGGTGAGGCGTGTAAATGTACAGCAGGCTCAATTTAATGCTTTAGACCTGTCATTTTGTGGTGTTTGTTGTCAGTCCATTTTGGTTCAGTGTAAGTGGCATTTGCTCTAGTATATTCTGTATTAAAAATCTGAAATACATTTCTTGTACTAATTCATAGAAAAAACAGACTAATTATAAACGAGGGAAAAGATTGCAGGAAAAGGCAGAATCATAATTACAACACCATTGCCAGAGCTTCTGGGAGCCTTTAGGCGGTCTCCAAACCCTTCGCCTGCAAAATATATCGGTTGCCTCAAAAAATATCACCCTAGTATTACACATTGTAGGCATGGAGAAATTCTCGAAGATTTAAGATGTGTATGAACTTTGAGCCATTTTTAACACAAGTGGAATGAAATTTGCATTCAATGCAACTCATTTTGAAGTGTATAAAACAATTAAATCTACTAATTATCTCTACATCCCATTTTAACTTACTTCTTATAAAATTTCGATAATGCATTCCTTTTTACACAATAGTGAAATTGGTCTCGGTATAACTCTCTCTGTTTTTGATGAAGTAACCATTACTTTTTGTTTTTGAGACCATCGAAACGTCATGAAGGAAGATATCAGAATTTTTACACACAGGGATATACACATCAGCAGTGCGACACGCGACATAGAGTATAGACGACGATAGAGAGTAGAACGCGCCATAACAAGTGCCGACGGCACCTTTGAGAGTTGAGAGAGACTCAAGCTAAGCATACTGCCTATGGTCGGACAAGTTGGTCCTCGACAAAAACAAGCCACGACTTAATGTAGGTTGTATTACCTTTGTGACTGTCTAGCAGATAACAATATGTCCGGTCATGTTGCAAAGGTCGTTATCACGTCTCTCGTACTAGCGCGCCCTGTCTAACTGGAAATTTGAACCCGAAATAATTTCTGAAGACATCTATAGATTGAGACACTAACTATAAAGGGTAATTAAATGGCATATGGGATATTATGCCTCACACACACACTACTACATTGTATACATTCAAGCAGTAAAATTTAAAGTTTCCCAACATGTTATTGAACCACCATTCTTTGTTCTCGCCATAAGCCATACACTATTTTGGCTACAACGGTTCATCACAACGATATTTTGTTGCTACATTATGACCTCTATAGTGACTTGATAAAATGCCATTGGTATAAATATAGATATGTGTCATTGGTAACTCTTTGACGAGTATAGGATACAATATTGTGACACATGGTCTCATGCTTTATAGCCTATTTCTATTAGCAAAGGGTTTTGCCATATCAACTTCAGGCTGAACAAAGTTTGATTATTCTAGGCCCAATAGATCCAAACATGTAAATCTAAGCCAAGGCAGACGGACGGCATGAACACAACGTAATTCCCCTTCAACAAAAGGTTAATGAACCATTCCATCCTACAAAATTGCTGATACCGAATCATGCAGAATACGATATGTCCTACGAGTGAACCAATGTCCTAACTGGCCCAAAAAACATAAACATTGTAGTAATTTCTGGCAGATATTTATTCATCATGGATCAATAGAAGTAACAATGTATATACCTATGTACTAGGTATATATATATCATCATTGTCAAACATGTATGTACAGAAAAATTGAAAACATACACAAGATGAAATAACCTTCACCTTACCCGCTTTCACCGACTTCTCCAAGAGTAATTCACATCACACACAAATATTCCATCCTCTTTAAAGACTTTAATAGTAATAAATAGTCACTTTTAAGAACAAAGAAGAAATATCTATTACAATACATAAGAAAACAAATAAAGGAAGTCCCATAATTATTATATCAAGACTTGGCAATGTCCTTTCTATACGGTATTTCCCTTCAGCTGTTAAAAATTATATTTGCACACATTTCAGAGTCAAGTTTCTTTCTCTGGAGCACATTTGATCAAATTCGTCCTGGCTGCCCACTCCTGGAGCTTACATCAACCTAATATCACGTAAACCATATCTTTAATCTCCCTTTGCACTGCATTCAAACATCAACGAGCTTTTTTGTCTTGAACATCAACTCTAAATCCTTTCATACATCATTCAGTGTCGAACCTACATGGCCTGTAGTTATACATAAATCCTGTCAACGCACCTCTCTCCACACACCTGCCCACCCCCCCACTAAGCTTCATTATCAGTAAAACAATGTCCCATCACGATTAACAGATCGGCAATTTTTACAATTGATCTTTTATTCAACTCAAAACAATCTACAAACTTTAGTGGGACTTCCTTTCAAATGATTCATTTTATCCAGACCAAATCCCTCCGAACATTCGTTGATTGCAAAAGAGAGTTCGCTTGAGTTTTGTCATAAGTTTCATACGCAGTAAATTCTAGCTGGTAAAGTGGAAAAAAGCTTTGACTTGATTTGTATCTATCATCTAGACTATTAATACAGTACAGTTAATCGCAGCGTGACTTAATAAAAACACTAAAGAAATTCTTACAATGCGTCAATTTTTCAAATTTACAAGTGCAGGTCTCTCTGAAACAAGACTTGATACAAGGAGTCACATTTACTGATTGAAAAATTTGATTTATGTTCACAAATCTTAACCATGTTAGCACAGGCAGCCGTTCCTGTAGACCCTGTCATCTCGATGGATCGTTTGAATCTCTGGTAACCATTCATTCCCTCTGAGGAAGGCAAAACCACGCAGGGGAACCTTAGAGGTTCCAGTCCACAAACGCAGGAACTTGGCCGTCCCTTTTGTAATCAAATGAGCTCAGGCTACGCCATAAACCATGCAGCCTATAAAATAAACAATTACATGCTAGCTCACGTCAAAGAAACTGCCTTTTATATCAAACACAACTGCCTCAATGTAAAAACATATGCATAATACACATACTGTGAATTCATTTTAAATTCGTAGGTCGGCCAAATGTTTCATGGGTAACAAATTTTGCTGGTTTGTGGAGATGTAGCTTTCGGTCGTAGCGTGACCCGATTACACATATTAATGTGGATAATATTATCTCTATAAATACGTGAGAGAGAAATAAATACATGGTTCGGTCGTGGGAGTAGGCGACTTCGTTGGGTAGGGGTGACCCCACGAAATCCACGAACATTGTTCCCCCGAACGAAACAATGGATGATCCTACATGTATTCTATGTTTCATTTGTTTTTTGTTAATCAGTTTGTTTTACTGTAGTGTTTATTTTTGTCCCTTCCACCACAAGACAATGCCCAAGTGGCAAAATTTGGCATATATTGCCCTACTAAATTATATCTACGACTTTAAAGCAACAATCATTCTTCCTCTCTACTCATGGTGACCAATTGTGACGAAATTAAACTATGTATTTAGAGACACGAGTTTGTTCTGTATCCTGCCTACAAGGCCAGGCGCAATACAGAAGAACAACGCCATCAAGTCATAATGTACGCTGACATATTGACGGGCGTATAAAAATTATTACAAAATCTAGTGGACGGGGTAGCAAACTGCAGAGCAATTGGCTTTGGTATTTGTGTTATTGCAGTGTTAGCCTCAAGTCATCACATGTCAATGGTGGCGAGCCTGAATATCATTAAGAATTCAAGCCCGTGCTCGTTAAAATGGAAATAAATAAGACATTTGGGATGAGGTCCATATGGAACGCCCTCCCATGAAGGCTCGTTCAGCTGTGCCGAATGTCTCCCTCATCTCTCTCTGTACACACCCATTGACATACTCTTCTTGTTTCTCATCTTACAGAAGTTCGTACCACTCAGGCTTCAAATCTCGACATTCCGGAGCCAAAAATTTACAATCTACCAAACAGTACCAACATAATAAATAACCTGCATGTATGTCATACCAAATGCAAGCATACAAACTGCCAAACTACAGAGATAATAGATTTCGAACCACAGAATGAAGGTACTTGTTTGAAAGTCAACCCTTACCTCGGTACAATGTGAAGATCGATCCAAGATCTGCAACATTGTTTTCAATTAAGAAAACCCATCCCTGGTAGAAGGGAGTAGTCCTCACTTTCCATGTCAGTGGGTACCTGTAAATATTCATCGGAGCTGTTTCATTGTGTCGCAACCATGTACTAAAGTTTCTAATTTCTGTTCACACGAATAATTGACTGTTTGTTAGAATACTAAAGAAATCTAGTTGTGTGGAATGAATCCTTGAGACAACTTTTGTTGGGATTCATAGGGGCCCTACCCATATTTGGCGTTCCAATAAAACTGGCCTCAAAAATTGAATCCTTTTATTGATAACTACAACCAGCAAATAGCAACTTAATTTATATTGGAATATCTTTATCAGAATCTTAATTTCCTCAAACTTTATCACAATTTGGACACAAACGAAAGACACTTCAAACTTCGTTAGCTTGAGCACTGTAACTCAAGTCAGGACTGTCATGAAATTCTTAGTACCCAATAAGTTGTGCCACAATACATTCAATCACATGTGAAATACGACAACCCTATATCAGTGCTTTATCAAAGATATGGTCGACGGTTAATATCTTTGGGACAAACTTACCAATAAATATAAGATCATATCTACAGTACTGACAAGCTGCCTGACGACAATATCATGTATAATAAGCTGTAGATCTTATAGCAAGAGCTTGACAAGTCGCTCTTTTGATTCATCATACAATAAACAATCACTGTTTCAACACTTACTGACAAGCGTTCGATGATAGTTGTAAAAGAGCCTGTGAAGTAACATTCAAAGCATTGTGTCATGACACAGCTTGCATGAAGCGGCCCAGCACCTATGTTAGCTGAATGGTTGCTGTTTGCATGTGAATAGGCTTGACTGGTGTATGTGACTTCTATCTCTCAGGGAGAGGCCGGAAAAGGGCATATCAATAGTTAAACGAATCCAGCTGGAAATGAAAGTACCATTCCCGAAGTAACCTCCAGCGCCTGTCCTCTTCACTCATAAATCATAGAAGAAAATAAATCAATTGGAAAAATCAAAACAGTAAAATTTCAGTGAATAAATAAGGAAAGATCTCAACACGATTGAATTTGACAAATCGTGTAAAGGATTAATTTCCTTCAAACACAAATGTAAAATCTATTGTTCCACTCATCAGCAGTAACGATCTGAAATTCCTGAAAAGAATCTTCAAAGACATGTCTTCCGGACATGGACAGCCAAATCTTCTCATCATTCAATCCCTCGTTCCCAACTCTCCAGCTCTTGATGAAGTACGCCGTCGTTCACATCAAAAGTCCAGAAATGCGCGCTGTGGTCCACCAGAAGGAGAATGGACCATGCAGATAGAGGGGGTGACTGAAGTCTCAGAATCCTGTTCAGAACCGTCCTGTGCTTCTGAATAAAACCCCGATTAAAACAGACATTCCATAATAAGTGCTCTTTTTTTTCTATTTTATCTCATCTCAGTACTTTCTATTCATGAACTAATTCTTATTAACAATCTTCACTCCAACACTAAATGTAATCAAAACCATTCAACCACCCCAACAAAAACTAAATGTGAACATTAAATGTAACAATTTACTGTTTCTTTACCAAGAAAGAAAAATACAGTGTACATTATCGTATGACTACATCCTATTGCTCATTTACCAGCGAAGTTGAGGAATTTCTGGTCTGGAGAATGTGTGGAGGAGGACACTGACGTTACGGATCCATCCCTCTGGACAGGGGCGGATCCTCACTGCCGGGGGCAGCAGGAGCGGCAGGGGCCAGGTCAACATTGAGGTGTCAGCTGATCTCCCTCTCTCTGTTTTTGATCCCTGGGATCCATCCTTCACCTGTAACCTTCAAAATGTAATCCCTTTATACATATCCAAATGTACATCACTTGTAACACGCTCAAAATGTAATCACCTGTAACAACAATCAAAATGGTAATCACTGATAACCGTTAAAATCTTAATTGCACTTGTTAAACACATTCAAATCGTAAATCAACCGTAACATCAATAATTGCACTAAGGTTGAGTATATGCTCTCAACCCAAATATCTTTATTTTGCAAAGTAGTCTAACATCAAAACACATTTGAACACTGTAGAATTCTCAAATTATCACTCCATGAAAATAATATATGAGCAGCATTACTCACTAAAGATATAATTACTGCTTTATTATTTTCCAGAACATTCACAAACAGCCTGTATGTTAATTGGATGAATAGATTCAAACTCTGAAACACTTTAACACTCAGAAACACACCATTGTTTTACACACCAGCATAACATAAAGAAGGCCTGCACAGCAGCTGCAAGATGAGGACCGGCATAATGAATCGGGGTCTTTCCAGCTCCTGGTCAGACAGCTCCTAAAGTATTCCACAGTTCCTCCAGGGTCAGCTGTCACTCAGACTGCTGGGTGGG
Organism: Ostrea lurida; assembly: GCA_903981925.1. Classification (NCBI taxonomy): domain Eukaryota; kingdom Metazoa; phylum Mollusca; class Bivalvia; order Ostreida; family Ostreidae; genus Ostrea; species Ostrea lurida. The sequence continues at coordinate 8,938 of CAJDSM010042793.1, read as the reverse complement.
GCACACTCATCAGTTTGTCTTCTTGGGGTGTGTAGAGGGGCCATGAAAAGATATATAACATCAATTGCATGGCTGATGCTTTTTACCCAACTATGACTGTAATTTCAGCTCATTCCATGTCAATTTCACCGAGAATGTAAAATCTTGATCATTAGCTGTTATAGAAGTAATGTAAAGTGAAAAAAAAAAAAATAGGAGTAAGAAGAGGATTCGAGAGCAGCGATATGTGCACGGCCCCCGAGTAATGGACCCCACACGTAACCCCTACTGCTAAGCGCAATCACACCAGGCAAGCGCCGTCATGAGGTACGCGAATCTCTAAGACCCCAATCGTTATGGGACTCATAAATACCTCAACAGCGACTCGCCCGAGTTTCGCCCCCTTTCCGCTCACCGAACTAGTAGGTTCGCCTTCGGGTACCACATTAACCAAAAACTAAAATGATACCACATGTATAAATTCCCGCTTAAAGGGAACCACTGAAGACCCTTCTTACTATGTCTATTGCGCGCAACTATAGCTGCGCTCAAAAAATCGTTGAGAGACACACCCATGAAGAGAATAACCGCCAACAAACACAATGATTGCCCATTTCTCCTCTGTGATAGATCATTCAAGTATTCTAGAGGATGGAAGTTTTTCATGGTGATCTAATTGTTACAGAGTACATGTCACAACTGCGTAGTAAGCGCATCATATTCAGCGAGTTTGAAAGCCAATGTCATATCTATTGCTGACTAATTCAAGGCTTATTTACGCCGACAACTATAATTCTCAGGTAGCATGGACATTGACTGTT
>CAJDSM010042792.1:4239-15210 GCA_903981925.1 Ostrea lurida | reverse complement strand
CAGCTCCCTGACCACGTTATCATGTGGTGGTTGATTGATCAGGACTAATAGAATTTCAATATATTACGGAGGAGGGCATTCTTGGGATTCGAAACTGCCTAACTCGTTTTATAGATTCATCTGAATGTTTTTATAAACCGTCTGTAGTGTTATGGATTGCATTGGCCATTCTTTATAGATTTTGACTTATAATTGTTTAAGAAAAATAATATATGTATCGTATGTTTTTTAATTTCTTACAGTCATCTGCAACCTCCGATTTCAAAATAGAACAATTTATTTCCTAAAGATTTCATTTTTAGGAGTACAACATTTTTTCAAATAGCTGTAATATTTATTTGGTTCGTGTTTAAAACAACAGCCAGTGTGGTGAATTTAGGGCATGCCCTTGCAATGAATCATTATGCAGTGGCCCACCATGACTCAACATATCCCCCCTTATCAAGATAAATAAGGCATCAATGCTTTCATACGGGATATGAATAGATAATAATTAGTGAATTTTATAAAGGTGGGCATTGTGCTCAAATTAAAATTGTCTTTTTAAATATTTCGGAGATGGAGGTTTTGGCGGTGTTATTTAGGCCGGGTCTAAATTAATAGTTTTTTTCGTTGAGGCTGGCTAATAAACAATTGAGTGCACGCCATCCGTCTGCGGCCTTTAGGATCAATTCGAAGTGCGTCACCACCTGCTTTTAAATCGGCGATGGTACCGTTATCATTGAACTATTATTACAGTTTTGGCGATTCGCGATCTGTGATTGTTTTGTTTATGTATTGAGGGCGGTCAGACTTTGAGCACACTCGACAGTGGGGACCAACATTCAATAAAGCGCGTGTTAGTTTGGTTGGAAGTTTTTTGACTTTAAGTGATAGTAACTTATTTATATTCTCTAGTTAGCTTTTTTTTCTTTTTTTTCCGCCTGTCTATTAATTATATGAGGGCGATGTGAGGTGGATTGCTGCTAGGAATTACCAGGACTATGTAGCGCCTAAGTGTTGTTCGACTGCCTAGGGTAGGTGGGTGGTATTGTTGTGTGTCGGTGATGATTCATAATACGCATTCCTATTAGATATTAGGACAACGCCCCCCTTCCACTTGTTCAGCGTGCACACTGTGCTGCGTATTTCAATATAGGCTGTCAATTTGATGACTTTCAGGAGTATGCTGGCAGTCCCAAAGCCGCTCTAATATTGATCGGCGGGTTGCCCTTTGGTTCTTACGTGCAAAATTCTTAGTGCATCCAGTTCTGTATTGGTGAAAGCAGATGTGTTTGGTCTTTTTGATAAGATTTATAGCTTCCTCACCGAGCTGTATTCTTGAGGTGCTCAATCTGTCCTGTGCATGCTCAAGGTTTGCTCTTTCATCCATGGACATAATTTAGAATTGATCTCTTTTAAACATCACCTCACCACCCCCTCAAATGGTGCTGGGTTTGCAATCTAAGCTCTTTATGTTCATCGATTCTCACAAATGATTTACTGTGTTCTCTTTAGTTTTACGTCGGACTAAGCTAGTCAACATGGAGTGCGATTTATCAAACGCTTTCCAAAAAAAAAGCACGAGATTGGATTGAATCTGGTGAGAGTCTTGTTCACCAGGCTTTTTCCAGGTTTCCTTGTCAGAGTGTGGTTGAATGTTCTTAAATGAAATTGGCTTTGCTATTAAAGAAACAATACTGTCGCAGGATTAATATGTAATCTGTGTATCATGGTTCATACCATAGATGGTGACAGTACAATTTCAACATCAATCTCAGTCTGCGGCTACATGTGCAATATTTGCACAGGGGCCGACGCGCCGAGATGTGGACCAGTCTGACTGGGAGGTGACAGTGCTGACAAGAAGATGAGAGATCTAGACCGCCTCATTTGATCTATTCTCACAACGTCACTGTGCTGTCTGGATTGGCTTACACACTATTCATCTTTTTCTTTGTAGCTTTTGATATGTTTTTAGTAGGTTTAAGGTTTTGTTGGACTCACTATGTTTTTGCCTGAGTCATTATGACCTTCTTGGCTAGAGGATTGCGAGGTAGTTTGTTTCTTGTTCACCTGAACGTGAAGTGCCATTTACACTGAAAACTTGTGTGCATTAATATTGTCAAAATGTTGATTATGTTAAGGGTGAAGAATTTCTGTATATTCTGTTACATTATTTCACAAGAAAGTTTGTCATTGACTCGTTTCTGTATTGGAGAATGGATTCATTCACAGGGCCCTTTGGGATGGCTAAGAGCACAGTGTCTTTGTTTGATTGACTTGTATTTATTCATGAATATATGGGGGGGAGCAATTGTGCTTCTATTCTGGTTTTTAACTATTGCTATTTTTGTTTTGCTTTAATACTGTATTTCATTTTCCATTGGTTGAATGAAATTGTGAGGGTGATACTGTAATGTTATTCGTCTCTAATGTTTGCTAATGATTTGCAATTATTTTATTTTATAAATGCGATAGTTTGTTAGGTTTCCCAGAATCATAAATAGTTGGCCTCATATCTGTGGGCATGGAGAGAATATAGAGCGTGCTCTCAGGCTGAATATGTTTCCTCCTCGGCTGGATAAGTATCTTGGTTTCATGAGGAGTTAAGAATAGAAATTCGAACTCTAGAATTTCTGGGATGGTTGTAGAAATGGGTAAGAATTGTATCATCTGGACTTTTGTTATTATTGGAAGCATTCGGTGATTTTTCTCCTGTGATGCGTATTAGAGAGTGTTGATGTTGTTCACCCGTTAAGTTTGTAATTTTTGGTTTGTTTGACTATGTTTTTTTGGTGTTGCACACTGGGTTGGTCTTGATTAATTAATGTTTTTTTTCCCGAGTTCTCTTTTCTTTGTATTTGATAGTCTTTAAGTGGTTTTTTGGATTATCTGTATTCATTAGTATTGTAACCATAGTACATTCCAAATCACCTAATAGTGCATGCTTCTATTTCCTATTATTGGGCTTATTATATATTGTGAACTTGTGGGGAATGATAATTTTATTAGTGACAGCTATATAAATTTCTTTTTTGTTTTTCGAGCTGTAATCGTTGTTTGTCAAGATTGTTTGGTGCAAGATTTGTTTTTATGTTTTATTTGCTTCTCTATTTTATTGTATAATGATCTGGGACATCTTCTGTCTTTGTTCTGTTACCTATGACATTAACCATTGGTCATTGACTTTTTTGTATGCGTGGGTTCATTTTAGTTTAGCAGTTAGTGAGGCTGTCACGCTATGTGTTGTGCTCCTATCCCAGCCGACTTCTAGGTTCTTTCTTGTTTAGTTTTGTGATGTTAGTCCTGTATTGAATTTTATTATCGTGTTTCCTGTATTCTCTAACATGTCTGACAGCTGACTTTCAGTCTAGAGAGCGACGTGTCCATTTTCTCGCTTGTTGCACGACGACCTTCACAATCGCAGACACGCTCTACTCAACAATGTACACGAGGACGATGCACTCTTGTCGGTATAGAAAGGTAAAAGTGGTTAGTCCTTCCTATTCTGGCTTTTTAGGCTTAGATCAGGACAATGAAAACAGGCCTTAGGACAAAGTTAACTAAATGGGCTCATATACATGTAGATTTGAAAATGGAAGGGTCGGCTAGTTATCGTTATGTTCTATCTCATGGGTTATGTATTCTAGTTATTTTGATAAAACTCTTTTGCTGGATATTACTCTCATTTTTTCTTTTGGATTTCCTCTTATATTTTTTGTGGGTGCTCAATTTTTCTATTGTATTCGTCGATTTATGATTATACAAGCCTCATAATGAGAATTATTGATATTTCATGATCGGATTTTTATTGTTTTATGTATTATGTGACATCATGATTTATCAATTTGTTTATTTTTAATTTTTTTGTATGTATTGTTGTTTCATAATTTTTTTGTTTTTTTATTGTATAGTAATGCGTGTTGGGGAATATCGATGTTAGTTGTTTGTCCCTGTATTCTACCCTCTTTATGCTTCCTCCTGTCTAGAGGAGGACCTTAAGATGGGTTGGTCTATGGATGGGAAACTATGCACTAATGAATTTTGTAGTGTCTTCCGTGTCCACGAGCGGTGTGTAGCTATAATGGAATGTACCTTCTCTCCCTATGCTCGAAGGCCGTAACAGGGCGCCTGGGTGCTAATAACACTTTATAAATTTTGCAACTAGTTTACAATACCTTTAATAGGTTAGCATCTCTACATGAGTTGATTTGCCAGTATTTCTTCAAGTTGGGACACTTGGTTAGCAATTGATGCTTATAACGGCGTGGGGGCCATTTATTTGCAAGCATTTATCGGAAGATTGAACTGATGTTGACCTTGATATCTTAGTCAACTATCATGATGTACACTCGTCGTGAAGTGGATTAATATTTTATGTGTGTGCAAAGTTGGGCTGCTGCCTAAATTTGGTTCTAATCGTAACGATTAAACTTGAAAATTTACAGTCATGTTATTATCATTATGAGTTATTTCAATTTGGTTAGGCTATATGTTCACTATGGCTCTCACTTTGTAAGATTAATTAGGATTAGCTTATTAGAGTGTAGTATAGTTTACTGCAGATAATACATAAATCTAGGGTGTATTCAGATAGTCTCTCAGTGTCGTTAGGTATATTTTGTATTGCTTCACATGACGTCAGCAATAATGGGTCTTCGGCGATTCATCTTGTGCTGGGTGATGTATAGATTATTGGTGACGTACCGGACATTAGTTTCGGTCTTATTACTGGGTGAGTGGAACCTGTAAAGATTATGGGGTTTTGATCCGTGTAGAGATAATTACCTGATATAATGTTGTAATTAAACTGACTTTATGTTGGAGACCGTGTGCGAGAGGAATTTTTTATATTATTCAAAACAAATATACAATATAACAACACCAAATCAAGGACTAAATCTGGAAAATTGAGGCCCTGCAAATGAAACAAATGAAACAATTATTTGGGTATATGCGTTTAGAATGTCAGAATGTTCATTTTTAGGAGAGGTGGGCATAGGGGCTGTGAACCGATGCCTTTTACCTGGAGTCGTGTGTCTACCACATCCTGCGTAGATACTGCAGGATAAACCGTACTACATTAGGCATTGTGGACTTATTTCATGAGGTATAGAGTTGATACGATGAACAGTTATGATTTTCCCCCTGCGCATTGGAATCTGAAGGCAAAGCCATAAGAAGACTTGGTCCTCTGAATTGAAACTCACCAGTATATATGTTTTTAAATGGGAGATAGAAATCAAGACCCATAAATGGATACAGTATCTTCCAGGGCACATACATGTGAACATTATACAGTTATAGAATGGGTAGAAGAGGAATAAAAAATATTATATTTATGATTCCCAGAGACCAAAAAGGTATTTCTCCAGGTGGCAAAGCCGCTGAGGAAAATAGTTTGTTTTTCGTCAGATGGAACTGTAATGTCGCTATTTCTAGAATTGTTTAATTTATTACACCAAAACATTCTAAAGAGATTATTTATCAGACATTATTTTAACACAGGCCACATCCTTCACACTTTATGTTGCTGCTTCAGCCTGCGTGGTGAAGGGTGGTACAGTTCTACTTTCTTTGAATCATTGAATAAAACATACAAATCTTGTGTCCTCCATATAACATTAAATTTCATATAAAGGGGCAAAACTCCTGGATTAAATCTTTGTAGCATGATGTAACGTAACGCACAAAGAAGCTGCAAAGTGAGTTTCAGATTGATATGTGACAGAGACATAAATAGAAACAGAAAACCCATGGCCAGAATGTCTGGAGACAGGCACATAACAATATAATATTTACATTCACTGAATATTTTCTCTAATTGACATTGCGTTCATCAGTCAATAAATTCACGTTTGTTGCAAACTAGTTCGATCCGGTTTGTAGTACCACCTGTCCGCGTAATTATGACCAAATATGGATTGTCGCCAAGGTCAAAGGTTGCATTGGCTGTATAAAGGAATTTGTCAACAATATATTTTAGTACTTAAATCTACTTTACATGTTTAAAAATTACATGGAAATATGAATAATAAATTGTCTTTCTTTGTTGGTTTACAGAGTGATGAAGGCAGCAATCATTGCCAAAAAACATTTTATAACCTGCCTACGCAGGTTATGATTTTTTGCTGCAATGCTAGCTGCCTTCATCACCCAATAAAGAAAGCATTTTATTGTTTAATTAATACCCTATAATGATTATATTTTCTGTGTTCTAGACAACCATGCAGACAGTTAGGGGTCAGTGTCTAGACATGATCACAGCTCCCTCTGGTGGTAGGGTGGATTTCACTGATTTTACAGAGGACCGATACAACACCATTGTCAAGTGGAAAACGGGATATTATTCCTTCTACCTGCCTGTGGCAATAGCTATGTATATGGTATGTAATGCTATAGTATATGTTCATTCACCATCACTGTTTTTAAGAATCCTTTAGTGAAATGAATGTGATAACATTTTACATTTACCTGGTAGTAAGAAACTTTGCTGTTGCAATGAACTTTATTTTTTAAAGGGACTGACCCACGATTTTTGATCAAAAGCTTTTTCATTTTTGATGTTTAACATTGAATTTGAAGACATAACTCATTTAATTTAAAAGTGAAAATCAAAATTTTGGACCATTTGAATGCAAGGATTAGAGAAATAGAGAGATATTGTAGCTAAGCTTTTGTTTATGTAAACAAAGAGCTCTATTCTTTCTTATCACTGGCGATTCAACGCTACATTTGGGGTGGGGTTAATGCGGCAACATTGGTGATGGTTTCGCAAGCAGGAAAAATACGATCAAGTACAGTAAACATGAAAATTTCCATTGTATTCATGACTTAGTCCCAGGAATTTAATTGTTGCTGAAGTCATCGCCGCGGTCTCGCACAAGGACCTGTCACCCCAAATGTAGCATTGTGTACCAGTGTTTATATTTACAAACAATATATGAATTGCTAACTTTTGTATTTAATGCATTTTGATGCTGCACAGTCACACAATTGAAACATATCACATTCAGACAAGATACTTTGATATAAAAGTGAAACACAATTTTGGAGAGAAAAGTGCGTGGGTCAGTCTTAGGCACTAACCTTTCAACTTGATATTTATAGAAAAAATAGGGTTCAGTCATAAAATCAAGATAAAAGGAATAAATGTCTCAACATTTTGTAGTATGGGGGAAATAAGAACAATGGAGGCATGAGATAATGGCTGCATCATCAGCTTTGCCAATTATGAACATATGATCCGGATTAGGATAGGTCCCCAGTACCCCTTGCTTGTCATAAGAGGCGACTAAATGGGGCGGTCCTTTGGATATTTTATAGGAATGTTTTATGCCACATCCTGAAGTGCGATTTATTTATATCTGAATTACTTTCAACAGAGTGGAATAACAGATGAAGATTCTCATGAAAGAGCAAAACATATTTTACTCCATATGGGCAGATATTTCCAAATTCAGGTACGCTGTAAAACCTTTCTCAACCACTCTTCCTATCTTCATAATCAGCCCTTGACAAACGGATAGTAGCTACTTTTTGTACATTCAACACTAACACACATTATAGATAGATTGATAGATAGATTTATTCAGGGTAAAAATCAATGATACAGGCTAGGATGATATTAATAGCACATTTAAAATGACAAGAATAATAAAAATACAAATTTAATTGCAGATATCCATATCAGATAAAATATTATGCAATTTATAAGACTAGACATATATTTATAAAGTATAAAGTTAACATAAAATGAAATACAAATGTATCATGAATTTACACCTAAGGATATCCCATGAAAGCACTGGTGCTTATTTCCAATGGGGTCCTTATTATAACAAAAAGTAAAAAAAGTAACAACAAAATTAAACATTGGAAATATCCCCTCACAAACCCTGCTTATACATGCAAGCAGCCAAGCCAACCAAGGTGTGAAGGACATGATCAGCAGCCATGAATTCAAATGGACAAACAGTTGATGGATTCTTTGGTTGCTTAACAGAAGCATGAAATAGATAGAGTCACATTCTGCATTCTTTAGTCAATTAATTATAGAATGCTAGACGTTTTGCAGTTTTAGATAGATATGATGCAACATGTGCGTCAATAAATCCTGACATGATTGATGTAAACCACCAATATCCTTGCCCTTGGAGTCAATGGATAAATAGAAACTAAAGTGCTTAAGATTACATTCAACCTGATCATTTCGAATGAATGTGTTGCAGTCCTATTGCTGCCTAATAACCCTAAAATTTGAAAAATAAGCTGCGGCTTATTTTTAAATTTTTATCGGAACATAGGGGTTTACTTTTCCAAGACCGGCTTATTTTCAATGCTGTCCTTATCAAAACAAAAATACTGGTGTCGGTTTGTTAGTGGTTTTGCATAGGTAGTCGATGTTAGTGGTTTTGGCATGGATTATCTATGTCTAAAAATTCAACATGTGTGATATCAAACATGAAATGTTTGCATTAGATTAAATATAATGGTTAATAAAACAATAAAAATGTCAAATGTGGATATATCTTATAAACGACTAACTTTCAAATATGGCTTATTTTCAAAAGATTCTACGGTGCAGGAAATTGGAGGCTTATTTTCAGAGACCAGTTTATTGTCATTCCGGCTAACTTTTCAAAGATACATGCATAAAATTGTATTAGATTAAGTATTGATTTTGGATGAATTTGGCAACACCCAATTACATATCATATCATACTGCACCCTGTGGAATAATACTATGTGAAGAATGGCACAACTTTATGATATCACAATTTACTGAATTCTTAACAAACCTCCAATTTTTTTTTTTCAGTCAGGCACTGGTCAGGTTTACTATAATTTTAAGTATTCTTTGGTTTAAGCGCGTCACACACTATAAGATGATCTGGATATGTGAAAGGAGTGACAACAATCATAAATGTATATATGATTTATAAGTAACACATTTTTAGTTAGATACCTAATGTACATGTAATTCAGATAGATATCCTGGTAGTGCTTTGAACTACTGGATATGCTGTTTTATAATCCTCAGGATACTTTTTTGGATTGCCTAATGGAGATCCCGAGGTGTAGGAAAACTTGGCACAGAATATTTCCAGAAAAATAAATGCAGCTGTAGTTTTAAAGCAAGTCTGAGGAAACTTCTCCCCAGCACAGAGGCGGCTTATTACGAGGTAACGTTAAATGTGATTAAACGATTACTGTATAGTCTGATCAATCTTTCTTTCGCAGTACATTAAGTGTATTAGCACATTCTAATATGTTCATTCACTGAGTTTGTAATGATTCTCACTGAAGATAGAAAAAATCTTTGTGTTTTGGTATCATGACCACCATATCTGAAACTGTAATAGCCCCTTGCTGATACATATCATCACAAAGTATAAGTCTATAAATTGGTTTTGTTTCTTTTTTTTCAGGAAAATTATGCAGACACTAATCCAGAAAAAGTCCAAAGAGTAAAAGATTTATATAGAGAATTGAAAATAAAAGACCTGTATCAAGAATATGAAGAAGAAAGCTACAAAGAATTGATAGCCCTGATCGAAAACCACAGGGGAGGTTTGCCGGAAGCGGTATTTCTGACATTTGCAAAGAAAATTTATAAACGTGATAGATGATAAACATGTACAATAGTCATTTTTATTTTATACAAGTTTTTATGATGATATACAAACTATTTAATTGAACAAACAAATGAAAGGAGGTGTGGCAGGGTATGAAATACCTGAAATTGTATAAAGATGTACAAGTAAAAGGAGTCAATCTTATAATGTTCTAACACTTCAGTGTTTGTGACTGTCTGTTATCATTATCCCTGTATGTCTGGAGACTGACAATGAAGATTTATTTTTGTGTGCATTTTGTTAATAGGTTTTTGACTTTTGTGTGAAAGATCTGACACAGTGTATTCTTTTTATATTGATAGATATGCCTGTAATTCCAAACATGTTTTTGGACCAAACTTTTGCACTGTGTTTCATATGAATTTGTGTGTGTGTGTCTGTATTAAGGATGTTTAGTGAATAATTGAATTATGTAAACATACATCATACATGTACAATTGTGACCCCATTGCAATATTCACCTGTGTTAACAGCAAGATAGTACAGTAAACCACACCTATAGAGAGGTGCTGGTGATGAACAAGTTGGATTCATTTTAAAGATGATTCATAATATCCAGTAAGTTCATAATGTATTAAAGGGAATGAAAATCAATATTCGTTATAAGTGTGTTTGCTGCAACTGTTTTACTGTATGTACATTTTCTTGTGACATCTTTCAAAATAATATTTAATTGACGCGTGTACTTTTATTCATACATCACATGTTATATGATCAAGATCATGCATATGAGGTGTTTAATGTGAAGGACATATTCATTGGCAGCTGGCGTCATTTCTCCTTAAAATGAATCTTATAGTATCATGCTGCGAGAACTTGGATTTAGTGTTTGTACACGCATCAAGACACAACACAGTACCTCTGGTCTTAAAATTTTGTTTCCATTTTGCATAGTAAATACTTCATATAAAGACGATCAAGTGTACTTTTGTAGATACTCGTTTATTTACTGTATATTTTCAGGTACAGTAAGAATCAGTGAGAGCTCAAAACCAAGAGAACATGATGTTTTGAGAATGCATTATGTGTTTTGAATATACATGTGAGAATTTAGTTTGTATTTTGTGTACAATTTTGCCATGCATTTAATACATGTATATTGTATAAACCTTGCAAAAATTTTATCTTGATAGTTAATTATTTTTAACATAAAAGTAAACATCAGCACACACATTTTCAAAATTGGTGCTGCGACACCAGTACCTTGAAGGCCTCGTGCAATCCCCATAAGTATGTCTCACCTATCTTGCTTATTACCATTATGCTCTAGTGACGATAGGAAATTTCATTGTTACCGTGTAGCTGTCAGGGAGTGAAAATACATTGCCGCTAGGGATTGTGTCACTAAAAA
>CAJDSM010042789.1:96-11922 GCA_903981925.1 Ostrea lurida | reverse complement strand
CTGTCTGACGTGTTTCATACAGATTGCTGGGCTATTCTTTATTCACTGATTGACTACGAATTACCCCGTTTACCTAACAATGGAGCTCACAGGTGGTGTGAAACTGATAAGAAAGGGATGACTTACTCCCACCTAGGCACCTGAAATCCAACCTCTAGACATAAACCAAGGCCCCTGTTGTCCCCTTTTGTCTTAAACGAGAATTTATCACTGTCTGTATATTCATCCAACCTAGTTCATCAAGGGGATATCCAGTGAATTCGCCAATTGGAAACTTGGTCTGTTTTTACGCATTGATGTTCACTCATCATTAAATAAATTTATATCCGTAAAAAGGTGACCACTACTGAGGGATAATCGGCGATTTAAAAAAAATTGAGATGGCGGCCTATATTACATGTAGCATGGTGAAGTGTTTTAACCTTCATTTTATTACCAGTCATTGCATGCGTTAAAATCAAAGCAATTTTGAAGCGTGAGGTTTCTGCAAACTACTATAGTTTTTCCTTGACGCCATGAAAATTTAACGACGGTGAGTGTAAGTTGTTTTTTTTTTTTAGGTTTTTGAAAATGATTCTCAATACTTTGTAGTGAATCGTACTTGAAAATCCAATGTATATGAACATTAGATGATCTAAAGATCCTCCAGAACTTAAATTTCTTTTTACACTCTAATCTTCAACATTAGTCAAAATTAAAAGAAATTTCGATGAACAATTTAATTTGAAACTGAAAATAAGAAAACAGAACAAAACGAGTTCTGGGTTTTCTTTCTTTTTGATATATAATGTAGTTACCTAATACTGAGTATTCCTTATTTCATACGCATGAAAGAAGATAAATTTGATGCTTTAATATTTGTAACAGATATACATAGTTAGAGGAAAACATAATGAAACATTATTTATTAAACTACTTGCCAAATTATTCATCGTCTTCTCTGTTTCTGTAAATAAAATCAATAAAGCACCCGCATCATTTGAAGGAGCTATGGTCATCTCAAATACTCAAACACCCCGGGCACCACGCCAATATTTTCGAGGAGTCAAAATGGAAAAAACTACGCGGTAGTTGCATGAAATATTACACAGCTAGGAATGCAGTGACTGGGTAAACATTTTTCAAAGTTGAATATTGAGACCGTTGGTGTTTAATTTATAGACCCTAGACCGTTGAAAATTGAGCCACATTGTTGAATTTTGATCACAAACCCGGATCTTAATTCAACAGCATTATTTATAGTCACCAATATGACCTTTTACATTCAATTGAGAAGTATATGAATTATATATAGCTTTTAATCAAGGCGTTGAAGGGGGGCGTATTCTTAAACTGGGCCCACATCCACCCCGCTCTAAGATTCCCATACACTTACACGTTTTTGATCGGAACGTCTGTGTCAACCCATAATAATGATTTGTGGTCAAGAGGATCGACTATCGATCAAGAACAACGTGCTTATCCCTGGACAATACAGGAGGTTAAAAGTTCATTAAGCATTTACCTGGGTAAGCCACAGTCCTTGTATTTAAATGATACAGTTATGCATAACAGCGCATGAGAAGTATCACCGCGCTCACCAACATATTTTTTTTTTTTTTTTTTTTGCCAGTTAAACAGTATATTCTCTCATCTCTCTCTCTCTTCTCTCTCTCTTCTCCTCTTCCTCTCTTCTCTCTCATCTCATCTCTTCTCTCTCTCTCTCTCTCATCTCTCCTCTTAATTACGGAACAGACGAGCATCTGCAATCGTGGCATCTATGCTACAATGATAGGGCGATGCTGAAGAGGCGGACAGTCTTATGAATAGCTCTACATTCAGATTAACGGATATACATTCTATATGTCTTAGTTATATATCGATCGTCGACTCTAATTACTTAAATGGAGTGCATTTCGTGCGCGTATCGTTGATCACTAAATATGCAGTCAAACAAACTATATACTATGAAATTTAATTACTACTATCTCCATACATAGTCCAAAACAGTATGCGACATATATCGAAATTCCTCCGCAAATCCTCCATGAAACTCACAATGCAGTTGTCCTTGACCTCACAATACGGTTCCATCACTCAAAGCGTCACAATCTACTAGTATCGCCACCCCGAAGGACCCAGAACGAGCTTATTTGCGTGGTCTATATTTCTCCACAGTAGAATTAGATAAAATTTAACTAATTGCGCACAGAGCGTAAACTTTTAAAATATAACACGTGTGCTAACAAATTCGTAGCCAATCGATGTTATTTATCTGGATTTCCCAACTAGGTAAATTAAGTCATTCATTACCCGCCTACAAACAAAACCTCTTTCGAAATATGATTGTATAACAAAGAAAGAACAACTATGAAGACATTAATCTAGGTCTGTAAAATTATGAAAATTATAAAGAACCCAGAACTCGGCTGATTTGCATTTAGCGTTGTAACCCGCCGAATTGGGTCAGTCTGTTCATATTAATCCTCGATAGGAGCCTCATTTCTATAATGAATTACCTCCACCACCACATAAATGCCCGGTTTTGATTTCGTCACCATGTGCGGCCTGATTTCAGCAGCAGTTTACTGAAAGATTATAGATAACATGTTCATTCCGACTGACGATCAAACAGTATCCAACCTTCCAACCATCATTGTGCGCCCAACCCCCCAGCACGTAGACAGCTAAAGGGGGGAGAGCGGGGTGGAGTAGTAAGAGAAAGCAGGGGAAAGGGCCGGAGCGAGAGAGAGAGGAAGAGAGAAAGAGAGAACGAGAAATATACATTTTACCAAAAAAAAAGAAGTGGACAAAAAAGAAAAAAAGTAAAGAAACCCGTATGTGTGGTGAGCGCGGGTGTAGTACTTCTCGACGGCGAGCTTGTCTATTCATAACTGAATAGAATTCGAAGATATTAATAAAATTATGAACAAGAGGACTGGGGGCGTGAGCGAAGTGAATATGCTTACATTCGAACTTAGAACACGCGACATAGTTGAATATTTCGACAGGAAATAAGCACGTTTATCCGGAAACCGGATCCTTCGTAGGACCACAATCTGTATATTAATGGTATACAAGCGATTCCGGAATCAAAAACGGTGAGGGTACTGTTCCATTGGGCGAATCTTTAAGGCGGGGGATGGGTGGGAAGGGGGAGGGACGGTGTGGCAAACGAGGGGTTGGGCGGACGATCCTGGTGTGCTCAAATCCTATTAATTGCAATAAACTCTCCCCTTCATACCCCCGCAATCCTTGAATGAAATAGAAAAGCATATATAAACTTCATATTAGATATATTCAAATGAAATTAAATACTTAGGTATCATAATTGTGAGCTCTTAGTAAAGATTGCGCCGTTGAATTAAGGAAAGTTCCCAAAACCGGGTTATAGAGTGCATCAAATACCCAATTCACTGCACACATGTTAGGGAACTCCAATTCTCTAGAACAGTTACTAAGAATGATAGAGACCAAGTAGAAAGCTCCACTAATTTATTTCCACACACCAGCGGTCCAATATTCAACTTTTGAAATGAAAATGTTGAAAATACCCAGCCAGTACGGACTGCATTCTTCCTCTAGGCTTGTAATAATGTGTTTATCAGTTAAAAAATCGCTCATGGCATTCTTTTATCGTCTAATGAATGGTGCCCTGTTAATAATGTTTATTTTTTGTAATATAATTTATTGTGTCTATCTAATCAGATATCAAGCAAAACTGATCTGGGGGTTGGAGAAATAGCTAGAAGGGGTTCCGCCGTATGCCAGTAGATGGAATTTCTCTCTTGTGTTGGTGTGATTCCGAACCAATATAAAAGGCTGCGTCTCCGGCGCGGTGTTAAAGTGGCGTAGTACCAGACTTACCGCGGTGTCCAAATGGATGCTACCTCGCGCTTACCTGAAGGGTCACCAGAGTTCACGGTTTAAGCCCACGCCTAGAATGTCGCTCGTCTATTGCTCACGCCACTGCCCTATGAGACAGCTTATCACTGCCGTTTATGGACAAGAGTGAGGAGCGAAAAAAGCAAAATGTCAAGTAACGACAAGAAAAAAGTGCGGGAAAAACGAAAACCAATATCAACTTCTGTAGTCCATCCAGATAAGACCGGATCAAGCTTACAACCTTGTTCAGCGTGGGAGGCAAACTAAATTCAACCACCTGGAAACATAAGATAGAGCACATTCTGCTCATTCCCAGAAAAACATAACAGTTTATATTAAGAGTTCATCATCAGTGTAAGATGGTATCATCTCGACAATCTACATCCACTTCCACTGTATATTTTGTGCATGAGTACACGAACGTTCGGACAGCCACAATACATCCAATTGGACCGTTTCTTTACCTCACAGGTGTCTCTCTCTTTTCTCGCTCTCAATCTGTAGGCACGAGACTCCACTGTCAAGAGTAAAACTCGCATAAGCGAAAGAAAAAGCGATATTTTGTAAATACACACAAATCGCGCACTTGGAGTGCCATCTGATATACTGAGCGCTCTGCACAAATGTGATTTACTGTTAAGTGTAAGGATTTGTCGACTCAAAACGCACAATATTTCCTCCATATGGAATCGGTCTTCTAACAGATAAATGTCATCGTCATAATACGCTATTAGCATTGGATCGAATAATTACGATTAGCAGCCGAAAACCAAAATGAGGCGATGCCAGAGGTACTATGACACTGACTGAGTTTGGACCGAAGAAACTTCAGTCAGACTATTCCAAGAGATGTCTCTCCGGGATCGTAGAGTCCTAACAAAGAAGCCGGTTTCTTCAAGAATAAAACACAAATAGCTTCCAAATCAATCACTGTCAAACAGTAGTTCAAGGGAACAGGTGTATGGAACTCAGAATCGCATTTCATCACGTACCCAAAGCGGCCATGATGAAAGAGTCGTAGTTAAGACATACAGATTATGTTCCTCCAAGAGAAAAATGCAATATTCTCATAAATAGAATTTAAAAACAGAAGAGTCACAGGATGCCCCACTCCAATTCAACACCAAGGAAGACGTGTGAAGTAATCCATATAACACTTTGAAAGGATAGGGCTTGGTTGAATTCACAGACCCAAGTTCTCGAGCCGAAATAAGCTGGCCTCTACATGTTAAAAGGAACCAGCGAGTACCAATATCGAACCAAAAATGTAATAATAAGAGTGATGTAGGCTGTATGAATACTATTAAAGATGAATTTTGTTCAGCTCGGAATAGTTAAAGTGTTAAGCAACTCTTCTTTACCATGTGTTACTGTTTATAGTTGCCGCTTTGCAAGTAAGAAAGCTGATCCATATTCTCAGATGACATGTTCGACCGAAACATATTTGGGTGCTAATTACGAATGACAGATAACACACACACACACTGTAAAGCAGTACCATAAATTACTTTGATTAGAAATGGTAATATAAATTCTGAATGTGAAACATCTGTGCTAACTTTGAAACATTTGACATAAAAGTTGGCTTTTCTGCAATTTCATTTCCCGCCTCAAATTTTAACATGTGCTTTGATTCATTCGTAGTACGAAGCACTTAGTAATATATCAGCGAATGGTTTGTTAGTGCAATTAGATATAATAGGACTTACTTCCCTAGAAAACCGCTGTAAGCACTTCTTACGGGACACACTATTTGTTTGTGTTCTAGAGTTGACTTGTCGCGGATCTCGAGGACGAATTGCCCAGTGAATGTTAGGCAACTGTAGCCTCTCTTTTCGTCACTGGATCTGTGATGAATCAAGCTTCTATCAGCCAGAGGTATAACACACAGTAATATCCAGTTAGTATACAAGTCTGTGGACACTTCCGAATCATACAAAGGGCTGGTGTCCAAAGTAGTTGGACCACATTAGACCAGAAATCTGATCTTTTCGTTGGATCAATATCTGATTCAAGGTTTTCGTGGATTTACATTCGTTCTCTTCATAGCGAGATTAGAACTCTATTATGTAGTCGCAGGAAATGTACTACATTTATGCAAGACTAGACATAAACATCTACAGAGAAATATTATATAAAATATAGAATAAATCCCACAAGAAGTAGGTATAATTGAAATATCACGTCAGTGAAGCTAGCAGTTGCATGCACTGCTTCAATAATTTCATCAGGGATTAATAGATTTAATAGATTAGTAACAAATAACAAGTAGAAGAATAGTCCTGACTTAAAATGACTAAAAGATGTGATATTTTTATAATATATATAATGTAACTATAGGCCTACATCGGGCAGAATCTCTTTTATGTTTGGACACTATATCTGATATATTTGACCAAATTAATGCCGCACAACAATCGTTTCGTAGTTTGTTTTTCATGAAAGCTCATGTTTTCTTCAAATGACGTTCCAAGTATATTTGTTTCTTCGATAGAGTAGATAACTTCACTATGAAGAATTACTGAGTGGGTTCATTACAAATTGTGTAACAATTTCGATTTAAAACTTTCAGAATATTGTATCTGAACACACAAGCGGATTTTTGTCGTGAGCTTTTTATTTGCACGCTTGTGTGTTCTGAAGTCCCTAAGATGTCTATTCTATGATTTATTTCTACGATTACGTTCTCACGTTATTTAACAGCAACGGTTCGCGTAGAGATGATGTATCTTATCTCTAAACATTAACAATGTCACGATTATATATTTAACAAGTACTATAATTTTTAGATTAAAATTTTATAATGGTACCTCGTATATTATTTTGGGGTTATTTTTATTGTTTTTGCATGTTTACTAACGAGCCTTTATGTTTCGTAAACATGAATAAGGTCTCATCTACATTTACAACTGAAGCGTACATTAGTCTGAAAATTTAAATTTATTTATTTATATTTTCTTCATTCATATCTGTGTTTTATGTAAATTTTGTGATTTGTCATCACGGTGTTTTCTATATAGTTCGGGTGATGAAAATGTGATTCAATCTATTTCGGACGCAGTGGCGAGCTAGGATCTTATGAACTGCGCTCAAATTTCGCGAAACTTTGGTTGGATTAGTCATACTATGTTATCAAGCCGCAGAACTTCTAAAGCTTCCTATTTAAACGAACCGGAACTTCTATATCTGAAACGTAGTCTGAAGTATCAGGTTCTAAAGATGAATAGGTCAGTTGCAAATTAATTTAATTATCTTATATTGTATATGCAGGAACAATGGTTGCGTCATCCGACTTAAGAGACGACCTGTGGCAGTGTGGAGAGGAGATGCTTCATGGGACATTTTTACTGACGGAGAGATGACTTTTTGATTAGAGCATATGTTGTTCAACAGCCACCTTATAATTGAATGAATTACGGTCGTTTCAGAGGATCCCGTGATGTGCTTATCTGCTAACTCAGTTATCTTGTCAGAATCCGTTATGTCCGACCATCTTAGCCTTGCGTAGAGGTGTAATTGATTGGACGCGTTCTTGGCGTTTCAAAGAGCCACGAGAAGAACATTTACTGAACTAATTGCGAAATGTTAAATGGTTGTTGTAGCACTGGGGGGAGGACAAAATGTAGACATCTGTATCATGATCTAGAGATGAATGAATAGTTAATGTGCAAACCTTTACCCTCAATTATTTCTCGGCTTTAGTTCCCCACCTCATTCGTGGTGAAAGAGTCAATGGTCGCTATTATCTTCCTATGTTAGAACCAATTATATAGCCTTTTAAAGGACAAATTGTTTGGATTTGAATTTAGCTCTGCTCTATCAGGGTATCTTCAAGGAATTGTGTGTAATAGTGCTTCCATGTAGAATAGCCCATCAATTGTCAGTTTGTAAATGAGACTCATTTACTTGTGCGTATTAGGCAATTTCTAGGCGGAGCTTGTTGGTTTTATTCGGAGGAAATCAATTGGTGGCGTCATGCACATGGCGAAAAAAGACAAAGGAGGGTAAAGAATTTTGGAAGGCGACCGTAGGGAATGTTAGAAGAACGGCGAAGAATAGAGAACAGATGACTGTTAAACAGGAGAAGCAGACTCGTAAGGTGAGTAGATAACCCGGCTGAGCCACGCTACTCATGATAACTTCATATTGCCTTCGCTCGATAAGTGATATTGTCCGAAACAGAGTGTATACAACGACTTACTCGTTCATGTTCTCTGATGTTTTGATAATTCGTAGCTATCATAAGTAATTCTTAGTTATATCGCCAGCAGGTTCTCTAAATTATCTCATCGCAAATCTCTGATTCCATACGAAACAGTGAGGGGCTTTTCACAAGTGATGACTTTGATATTTTCTAGACGTTGTTGGTGCTAACAATCCTCTTACTCGGAGAAAACTTATCACGCGATACCTAATCTACATTTCAATTCATTTGGAACCGCACTGGTCATAATATTAACGGGGGGCTCAAAAATTTTTCAGATGAATTCATATTGTCAGTACACCACTGTGTCTGCGCAAATGGGTCTCAAGTAAGATGTAGGCTTTGTCGAATTTCGAAAGGGTAGCATCTTCTAGTATTTCCCCATTGCCCTATTTAATGAACACATGAAAGTAATTCCGCCGTATTTTAGTCGCTGATCTTATCATTATGACAGATTGTAGGAATAGTGGGCCACTAGTGATTTTTAATATCTATTCAGTTCTTTAGTTTACCTCAGTACCTGGTTATTGCTCAAATAAGCTTTTCTCTAATCAGTTTAATTTTTTTCTGTTTACCTCCGTTCCTTTACCTAATCGCAAGAACAGTGTTTTAATATATATCATCCCCCTCAGAATGGTATGGGGTTGTAAAACTTAACTGTAAATTGTGCCTGTTATCGCAAACATTTGAAGTATGTATAGTATCTTAGTCATCTTCCTCTCAATAGAGGCTTACTTGCGTATAAGTAGTACTATGAGAAATTATCAGCTGACAGATTTAAATTATTATATTTACATACCATCGGCTCGATGTTTATAGGTTATTCGGGTAGTGATCAGTATGAACTGTTCATAGTGGAAACATGAAATTTAACTTTTTCATGATGTATTTTAAATTGGATTGCGATAGCACATATACTTAGGCAAAGCAGAGTGCGATTGGCCGGTGAGACAAATTCTAAGAAAACTGAGCATCGAATCTAGTATTTATCCTATCCGTCGAGTATGGATGGTTACACGTGCTCGATTCTGTCCCCGACTGTTAATATACAATGTATAAGACGGTACTTAATAGATTACATCGACCACGCGATCTCGATATTAGACATGAAGCTCTCACCGAAGGACTGCTCTCACGATTATCAACGTGGTTATTCGGTATCAACTCGCCCGAACTCTGGCAAAATCGCTGTAACCATAGGGACAGATCTGCGTTGGTATGTAAACGAATTAAACTCGACGTAATTCAAGAAACACTTACCAATATACTGGAGAATCAGTTTGATATACGATCAAGGTTATTGTTCTAATCTAACTCTATGCACATGTGATGCTTTCTCCTCCTTCTGTTTAAGAAATGTTAAACTGCCGTAATTTTGATTAGTGGACGTATAAACATTTACATAACGTTGGTATATTTGATGTACGTATACGCGTATAGTTCTGGGATTCAAGAATAGTCTCTTTACCAATATAACGGTAATTTTTCATGTCCGTTCGTCATATGGTGTGGTATGCCATTGTGCTCACCTACTTTTCACGTACCTATTCATAACCTATTAGTTTTGCCTGACTATATCAAATTGTAGGTGTTTTGTGTATATTACATGACATTATCCGAATATATCACCCAGTCACAAAATAAGAATACAAAATAAAAAGTAAATCTGAATTTTTATATATGCAGACAGGTTTTATGTACGTGGAAGTGACTCTATATGAACAGCGTATATGGGCAATGCGATTCATATTCGATCGTAACACGCTATAAAATTATATGCCAATTATGATATCAGAAAATATGAGTAGACAACTGACTTTCGTTATGATATCATTTACATTTTGGAATACGTACCAATAAATTTTCTTACTCTATTTTTTCATAATACCTGCAAAATTTCATATAATCCCTTAGGTTCAGTGTAAAACACAGGATTCGAAATGCATTCTATTAACTCTATGTTAAAGCAGTACAATTTTTCGGGCTGATACCGAATAAAAAATGCTAATTAAGAGAAATTTTTTACATTGCTATCCTTTCAAAAGGGTAGTTGAACGTAAATATTTTATAGTTGTAATATCCATTCAATAGCCAGTTTAGCAGTTGGTAATGAAGTATACCTTACAAGGGAACAAAGTGAAAATCTCGCTCCCGGTAAAGCACCCAATAAATATGTTACATAAAACCCTCTGGATAGTTAAGTATCTCAACTAGCATAATACGTCCTATCCATTGAATCAGTAACAAATAAAACAAATCTTAATTCTCTCGTTGACAGATCTCGCAAGAGTGAATTTTTCTTTACTTGAAAAAACCTTGGAAGTCTGTCTCGTACCTCTGAGAGATCGGTACAATATTCTTTGACATTATTAAACTCTTACAAAAAATAAGATAGTCATTGTCCGACATACATTTTTTACTTCTTAGGTTGAACAAGATTTTGTTTACCAATAACTAATTGCTATTCTGAACTTGTATTAATAATTGTTCCTCTATAATCTCGTGATTTTTCGTACCTTATGAATCTAGTGTTGATAATGACAGAATTATTACTGTTGCGTATCAGAGAAAAATACGATCTCGAGGGATAATAGGTACTTAATTCGTGTTTCAAGGATTTAATAAGATTTGTTTCGGTTTCATTCAATGTAACATTGTTTGTCAAGACCGTGTATGTGAGGTTTACTTTTTAAAACATTAGAAATGAACGACTAATTGAATAAAAACAAAAAAAAGGAAATTATTTGTATTTCATCGACGATGACTAATCTTAAGACACATGGCTATACTATGCTTGTAATGGAACAGAATACGAGAAACGTTTCCGAACGATGGAAACAGGAAAGACCCGCATCTGAGGATTATTCTGTGAAACCGGGACGGCACAACAATTAGGCTTTTGCTCAAGGAGTTGACCGGTGTTTCTCTGGAAGTTTGTCGCCGTCTTATAATTAATATTAATATCCACACATTATGGCGCTATTTTAAAATTGGGCTGTTTAATCGTCGCCAAAAATCCAATGTGGTGTTGTGGTTCGTCAAGACGTGATCAAAGTTTTTTTTAATACGGTGTGTGTGGTTGGTGTGGGTTCCGGTGATAGTGACTCTATATAGTAAGAAGATAGCCTCATTATGTGAACTGATCTTATTGCCTTCTGTTTATGAAGCGTGCGTTGAATGTATTTGTGAGTGGTCGTATCATATGCGAAAGTTCCCAGAACCATCTGAACTACGGAGACGCTCGCTTTGCTTCCGGAGAGTATTTTCGTTTGGAAAGTCGTTTTATTGGCTACCTAATTTGGGGTGACAGAAAGCGCATATTTCTTCGATAATGGACAGTTAAACCCTTGTCACAAAGTTTGAGGACGATGCAGCCACATTTAAGTGTTTTCTCAGCGGCTTCGGTCAACTTGGTGAATCGGCATAAGTGGTAAGTCCCTTCGTGGCTGGTTGGACAATTAGTTATGGCACAGATCATTTCCGCTGTCAAATCCCAGATCTTATTGATTGAAAAAAGTTTTGAAAAAAATTGATATAACCGCTAAAAAATTTCCACCTCAAATATTGTTACTCTCTAGAGAGGGAATTTCATATAGAGACTCTCGCTCCAGGATCAATCGGAATGTCGACGAACCCCTGGGAGAAAAGCGGAGTGTGATACACACTTCGCCTCACTGTTCAAAAAAGGTTACCAGACGGTATAACCCAAAATAGCCTTTAACCGGCATACGTGTTCCTTCTATCGATAATCCCTGCTC
>CAJDSM010042786.1:0-15114 GCA_903981925.1 Ostrea lurida | reverse complement strand
AGCAGGAAATTTGAAACGTACCGGTCTTTTTGTAAGTTCATATTGGGTGTTTCTAGTTATATCAGTGTAGATACGGGTAAACCCACTCACAGCCCGCGCATTCCCGCCCCATCCGCTTCCCCACCCGCTTGTCGACATCCCTTCACTGCGTTCGCCAAAAGCTTACCCCCACTCTTCTATATGCTCTCCACAGTCCTCTGCTTTAAAACCACATTACATTGCAATTTAATTCAAGCTGTAACTCATTGAATCTCCCACTGCACATGTCACTTTTTCCCCCTGACACTGTAACCAACCCCGGCCAATCTGAACACTACAGGAAGCCTCTTGCCCATCTCTTTTCATGTGCTTACACGCAATTACACTACTTTTTGTACAAAAAATATCACTCTACTCGGGACAAACTCGTTCTCTCACCCATGCTACTCCTCCCCATACCTCTGCTCCTGTCGCTCCTCAGACACCCATATTCTATCCAGCAAACGGAACCAACCCCCCATCCTACCCCACCACCTTGCCCGATCTCCCACCCCTGATCTCACCCCAGATCGCTTTGAACCCACCTCCCTGCGCATGTGAGAATAGTGAGGTTTTTTCTTATTATTATCTACAGCAACTTAGCACCCTAATGAGCACCCCCACTCAGTTTGTCTATCTTACTTAACAA
Organism: Ostrea lurida; assembly: GCA_903981925.1. Taxonomy (NCBI): domain Eukaryota; kingdom Metazoa; phylum Mollusca; class Bivalvia; order Ostreida; family Ostreidae; genus Ostrea; species Ostrea lurida. The sequence continues at coordinate 14,447 of CAJDSM010042786.1, read as the reverse complement.
ATTAATCCTATACCAACAAAATTATCATCATTCAGGACTCCGAAATACAGGCAACATTTAACATAGTGAATTAAAGTTTAAGAGATGTATGAAATCAAGTTTTTGATTATGAAGATGGATAAAACAATAATTTTCCATTACATTTAACAATTAAAACTCCCCTAAATAGCACTCAAATCGATGTTGGGATATTAAACAAATGCTCAAAATCCAACAAAACCAATCCTTGCTAAAGTCTCCGATAGAAGCTCGAATGAATTAAAAAAAAACAAAACCCAAATGCAATAGTTGAAAAATTTTAGATATATTAACATTAGTATTAACTCTATTGATATAGATTTCTCTCGAAGTTCCAGGCTGTTTTCTTGTCGATTCTTCTTCTTCTTTGATATCTTTCCCAGCCTGCGCTATTGGAGTCGATATAATATAGAAATCTTAACCGAGTTTTTCACTTAAAGAAAATGATATGAATACTTATTCATGCTTCTTTCATAAATTAACTGATTATTCAAATAGAACATGACTCTAACACCCAATTATTCCTAAAGTATAGAAAATTGCGACCAACAAGTCCACACAAATCCTGTTATAAGTATTGATGTAAATAGAGTCATCCACTTTTTCCGATCGAAAGGAATCTAGATGTAAGTTATTTAAGATAGGATTCATTAGTTTTCAGAAACCCTAGCGACCCGACACTTATGAGTACTGTAAATAGAGAGTGATAAATCTTTTTTAAATAACATGGTTAAATGTCACACAAGGTGTATTTGCCTGTCGCACGCAACCTAACTGAAATATTTTTGCAAACTGTTAAGAGCGGTTGATTTGTTGTGGTACTGGCTACGTCATTTACTAAAACCCAAGAATTTTAAAACACCAACTTTTAAATGATCACATCTAGCTGGGATCTTATTCGGAGGTCGTTGCCGGGACATATCGCGAACTTAAGGGGAGGCACCATGAATATGAAGATTTATAAGATTAATCCTAGAAGCCAAAGACCAGATTAACCACAAAAAGCTCGTCCATACGACAGTCTTTCGCAAATAACATAATTGTTACGTACGTCAACTATCGGATTTCCTAACTGATACATTACAATCGCCTTGATACGCACACATAATTTCACTAAGCATAGAAAACAATGTAAAACATGGGATAGTAATTAAAACTTTTTAACATTGCACTCTCAAGGTTTAGCAATAAGGATATTGTAATACCAGGGTGAGCGGAGCTATCGACTCCTTACTCATTAAAACATTTTAGTTCTCACTTGCTCACTCATCGGTATTGCTAATTCAGATGCATGGATAAAGAGAGCGAAGACATACAATAGATGGCCACTTGCGTGTGAAACTGAGAATTTTTGATATTCCACATTTAAGCCCATCATTGTACAGCTCGAACCCTTCCCCCTTCCCTCGAATATAAAACACGATGAACCTTATGTGGACCATCAGACTACAGTCTTAAAAAATTTCTGATATGCTACATTAATAATCCAGTAACAAAACATCTTATCACTCATAGTCTTCTATCATATAATTTACACATGTATATCGGGGTATGAAGAATTTTGGGTGTATTTAAGACATTTAGTCAGCTGAAACGATACAAGATAGCGTGAAGAGAAGGTTTTTTTTTATAGAAGTCAACTAATGAATATTTATTAAAGAGTGTTCGTACACACCTACGCCACGGCACATTTTTTCTCGCACCCAGTCATTTTTGTGTACTTTTGGGTTTAGGGGAACAGGAAAATGTATTGTAATATTGATATCTTCCCAGTCTTGCTTTAGCCTCTCAGTTTTTCATTAGAGTTGTACGTCTAGATACATCACATCACTATAGGTTTTTTTCCCCACGAGTCTTCTTATACCGCAATGAAATATTAGCTCCGGCCTAGAAATAAAGTCAGTTCGCTAATAATTTAAATGGTTCGATGAAAATTTTTGGCAGATAATAACTGCTCATTTTTCTGGAAACGTCTGGTTCTTGTCCATGAATTAGACTCACGTCCCCCAGTTGTATGGTGAACATTCGTGACAATGTAGCAGATGTTGAAAGTTTTGTTCCGTCAGGTTCCATCGACTATCGGTGGTTCGGTGACCACGGAAAAGTCGGTTGACAATTTTCTAGATCATTTTATATTTAGTTATACAATTAAGGATTGCTATGACACCTCTCTGTTCTCAATTACGGTTTAATTTTATAGAGAATATCGATGCCAGAATATTTATTATTCGTTGTTCCACTGAACCCATTGCTGATAAATCTCGGAAATCCAGTGTCGATATGTTAATCTTATCATTTTTTACCTGGTCTTTACATAATAATGCTTTTTTCGATATATTACTATGGTAGTCCACGACTATTATTTTATTTTCTGGGGACGTTATAGTGATGTATCTCTTGCATATATTTGTCAACATAATTTATCATTCGATAAGTTGCCTTTGTGTCGAGAAAACAGATTGTTGATTACTCATAATCGAATACATACGAACCGAACCTAGGTTATGCATTAAAATATCTATTGGATTCATCCTATGACCTCGGCCATATATTGTGCCTTCAAGTTGGGAAACAATAAGAGGACTTTTTTCGGACCAGATATTATATAGTTTGCATATCCAAATATTGCCGAACTGCTTGATTAAGGCCCCCTGTATTATATCCCTGGATTTACCCAATGTAAGGCAAAGCCTAAATTATGTTATTGGTAAGATTTTTCAAAAGTTCCACAACGTCGTACTTATTTTACTTTAGACACCCTGCATACAATGTGGTTTTCGGATCATTAGTAATTGTGAATTAGTAGTTCCTTTGTAATTATTTCTGCCTCGAGACCCAAGATCATGCTCTTTAATTGAACCCCCTTTCATTCAAGTCAGCTTGGTTTGACCCAATATGTTGAGCTCGCTTGGCCAATTACTCTGTTTCTACCTGCTAGGACATATAAGTGTGGAAATAAATTTATATCCCCAAGTTCGTCTTAACATTGGTTGGGAGGGCCTAAGTAGCGAATTTTCCGTCCTAACGCAACAAGTGGACAGCATTTCATGAAACCTCGTGCGTTGCCTCCCTTTACCTGGTTACCTAAGAGGCATATGTAGTACAGGTAGGAAATTCGTTAACACATATCAAATCGCATGGTGTGCATACACAAATCCTGCGTGACAATTACATTTCCATGTTTTATATTTAATGGACAGCGACATATCCGCCTCATTAGTGTTTTAACCTCATTGAATAAAATTAACTGCGCTGCATTACATATATAATACGTAGTGATACTGCTCATTTTAGTGCTGAAAAGCACATCGCGGTCCATTGAAAAAAAAAAGAACCATGAAAGATCTGTACCAAAATTTTTTAATTATCCTAACTCTATAGTCAAAGATTTTTACCAACTAAGTACGGAACTTATATGCGGGAGACTGGTCTAGAAGCCATCAACTTATTACCGCCAGATTATTGTGTAAAATTAAATGCTAATATTGGCTACTAAACATCATAAATTTGTCATCAAACAGATTTAATGAGATGTTTAATGAGCTACTATCTTACAAACATCAACAAATAAGCCAAAAATGAATATTAACCACCACTCAGTCCTTGTTGCATCACATGGGTGTTCACGCGCACTTTTCATGAATTGGATTAGCATCCACCACTCGCCCATCGTCCTGCTCTGCCTCCCCCACATAAAAAAATCACACAATACCTGTCTCAAATGCTGATAATATAGCAAACATTTGCCTTGAAATATGAGGATCGAAACAAAATGAATCTACCATATAAGGAGACCATCTTCGTACAACTATCAATAGTTAATAAGCTCTTTGCGATAATAAAAAGGCAACATGAGTGGAAGTAGCTATCTATCAGTTGTTTTGTTAACCTTTTATTTAACAATAAGAAATTAAAAACAGCCAACGTAGCACATGTCATTGACCAGAGTTGGGTGGAATGTTATTCTAAATGTGAACTTTGGTATACGTCGAATTATTAGCGTTGTGAAATTGTCAGGAGATGAAAGCTTCTCACGGTGGCTATACCTCTACCCGGTCATTTAGTGATAGAAAAAATGATTACTGAGAAAATCTTGTTGAGGCTAACCTGTACAGGTTGTTCTTCAGATAGGTAATAAATTATGTTTATTTTTATTGTTATGTGTGCAATAGAAGTACTTGAAATAAATATTTGCCACCACACATTTTACAATATTGTTGTGACCTTACTAATAGGAAGGGAAAGGACCATGTCGCTTAATACATTTAACCCAAAGTTGTGCACTATATAGCATATTAGTGATAGTAAATATTCAGCAATTTTTTAAACATGCATGGTTAATGCGAATGAGCTCCATTACCACGTGTTATTTCGACATAGTTTATTTTAACGTCATATGGAACTTTATTAAGATGGCACTAGAAAACCAACATATGTGTCCCCATGAGAAAAATTCAGGGTTAAACTGGATGTTACAATTTCCTGTTAGTTAGTTTCATACCCATTAATTTCGTTTATTTCGAATGTATGTTCGGAACATGGGTTTAACTTAATATCTGAGCAATCGAAATCCGCAACATTAACTGTATATGGGCTAGCCTATTTTACCGGCGCTGTTGCGTGCTCTATGAATGGTATATTCAATTAGGTATGTGTTTCCAAGGTCAAAAAACGTGTGCCGGCGTAGAACTAACTATATAAGGGGGCGCGGGCCGCCTCTGTCTCGGATATGCCAAGTCACTTACTTCGTCTCCTGTCCGCCACCATATTCCCCTGATCCCCGAATAAGCAATCAGCCAAATACGGCAGCCCCCTCTGCGGCTGGCCTGTTATTGCCGAAAGGTAAAAAATAATCGAAAAATAAGGTTGTCATAAGTTTAAGGCGCCTCCCCATCTTTTTCGTAAATCGATATTGAGCCATTTCCGTAACTGGGTGGCGTGTGTTACCTTCTTAGCTCGAACAGGATACGATGTTCTGTAGAATGTGTTGGAATTTACCGAGAAACTCTTGGAACGCATTCAGGTTGACTTACTTGATCTTTGAACTTCTGTAAAGGTTTATATTAGCCTCCAGATACTTCATTCGATATGGTTGACCCCCCGATGATATACCAATAGTGTCCCAGGATCCGGGAACTCCTTAGAGGCGATCCACTCTCAATTCCCGTCGGTTTTGTGGCGGATGGAACGTCTACTGAGGTCGGAGCACGTGTAAGAACAGAACGACACTGTCCCAGCCTCCACTCCAGTCATACCTGACTGCCGAAGTACATTAAACTTCTTGAAACTCTACCTTTTGAGAATGAAGATGGTTGCATGAGGAGGGTAAAATATGGGACTTCACAGGGGCTTGAGACATTTGATCCTTATATTGCGATTTTCAACGGCACGTGCGTGTACTATCACAGAGTACCATCTCTCATTGCTGGTGTTAAAACTGAACACGTATGAAAATACAACATGTCCAACACACAATGTTCTGTCCCCTTACGAAAAGGAGAAAGTGTAAGAAGATCCTATGAAAGTCCTACTCAATAAGATAGCTTATCTTATACGGTAGTCGTCATTATAAAAATCGAGTACTAGTTAACTGGGCTTTACTCAACTTATCTCACCAGAGAGCATTTGTTTTTTTAACGGATTGTAACCTGTATGAATCGGAGACTTACTAACTCCAGACACGTAATAAAACTCTCCTCGCGTCGACAAGAATAGGGTATAGTTACCTTTGCCCTTGTGCAGGGTAGCCGGACTTGCCCTCCAATTGATAGTTAACTACTGCAATCGACTTCAGTAGAGAGCGAAAGTCGGCTTGTTGAATTGTGTACTCGACGTTGTAAACGTTTCCTGGTGCAGTTATAACTAATCTCCTCTAAAGTCATTTGGCTTTGCAGCGGTAAAATGCACTCCAGATTCGTAGATATCAAAAGACAATCCAAAATACTTTTTCCAAATCTCGTATGGTATGAAAAACCAAGATTTCCGGTAAGTTAGCAGCAAACCCGAACTCAAAGCCTTAGCAATGCAGCAAGAAAAATCACTTGGGACGGGATAGATTAAAGTAGGCTTAATAAGATCGAGTACCAGGGGAACTCCCAGAACGTTGTAATATGCTCCTGTCGAGGCTTGCGAGTCGGAATTCATGGCGTGTCCTTCAAGTCGGTAAAGCAGAAGCTGTCCTCCAGTGAGGTCAGTACTGGATAGATACTACTAGGAACACGGCATTTTGCAGAATCAGAGGAGGACTCGAACAATCAACCAAAAAATTCTTAGTATGGTAGTGTCTTCTCTGACCCATGTAACGCTAGACAGGAGAGGCAGAAAAGGCGTGGCTCAGAACTCCGAGACCACAGGAATCATTCAAGTATGGTAAGAGGAAATTATTGGAAGGTCGCTGGCAGGATTCAATGCGGGACCCCATACCGAAAGCATGCTGGTGGCCTCAAGCATTACTTTTCTGAGGGTCTGCTAAGACGTGTGTATAGAAAAGATATGTCAAACGGCAGAAGAAAGATAGTCAATATCGGGCCAAGATTAAATTCTGCAAACTGCTTTCGATGAAAGTGTGGTCGATACAATTCCATCTGTCCTTAGGTTGTGCATAATCTGTGGATCGACTTCTTGGATAAAGTATTTCGATATTTCATAGTAACTTGGAATCGTAAAATGGACCTGTCACTTGCAATTTAGTATCTTGATGATAGCAGTCCAATGTTTTTCTAAGTCAACTAGCTAACCTCGAAAGTAGGAGTCTATGACGCTCTTGTTTAGTCGCTGCAAAATCTTATTCCCGTATACACGATCCAGCTTATACTTCTATATTTGAGATTCATAAACCTTCCTGTTCTCGTAAAAAGCTGGAGAACATCCTTATAATATTAAAACTTTCTTTTAGTTTTCTCAGATCTAATGATTGAAATAGACGCAAATGAGATATAACAAAGGTTGCCCGAAAATGTTGGAGATAGGTGACACTCAAATTAGTACATCATCAGAAGCAAGTAGGACCTTAGATGATGTGAATGGATGTCTCTTTATTGCTAAACCCCATCTGCAAGTAGAAATCTAGTCGTATTCTGAAAAAAATATACTCAAACAAGACTCCACGGTGAAGTTATAACATGGACTATATTAGGTGACAGAGTGTCAAGTTCATTTATGGTTGTATGATTGACAAGGCTTGTTAGTCCCCTCTGTGCTTAATCTTGCAGAGTATTACTCCTGAGTTTGTGTTTTGACAGATGAGATAGACACTTCAAATGGGGGAACTCATCACTCTTGACCTCTAAGACCGAGGATTGAATTCAAATCGCATGTGTTAACCTCCTTAAAGAATGATGCGCTACATTGTCCCAAATGGCTAACGTGCTGCAATTCCTACAAAGAGTCGCCTATTGGATGAAGATTCTTGAGTAATCAGACCTCATAAAGAAGGTAATTTAATACTACCTCCACGGAATATTGTATGGTATTCGCTACCATTCTCGGATATATTAATTTTACTCCAGGAGGGTATAACCCCTTCACAACTCCCAGTATGATATGAAATCATATACTGTATCTCTGGTTCCGGTAACATATAGCAGTAATCACATAAACTCTATAATAATAGAAATCTGTATACATTGAATGCAAATATAGCTTGAATATTGTTACTCTCGAGTGGAAGGAGCCTATTTGTGCGAATCCTTTGTACGAAGTTTATCCAAACGGGCGTACGGATTGCATAGAAAGATTTTATAAATGCCACCACGGTTTTTCGTGAACAAGATCCGTACTACATGTGTACTGAGTGCGACGTAGTACGTCATATTGGTTATCTTGTTCTCGTTTTATATTCGCTTATCACATCTGTACGTAAGAGAAAGAACAGATGTATTGGGGAACTTTACCAGCAGTTTTTGCCCTTAGAAGCCGGAACAGATTTTGTCCCGTCAAGTTTAACCATTACTGGAAAGCTGTCACCTCTCAAAACAGACATCTCCTCACCAGGAAGTCCCAGGGGAGACGCCTGAATCTAGTCACCAAATTCCGGATGACAATTTGTATTTGTGTGTGATATTTGCTTCTACGTGAATTGACTCTCGATATTCACTTTCCCGGGACCACTCGTGGACTGTGGCTAGTACTCATAATGCTACAAATGGACGAGAAGGATTTTGTTCCCTGTGATGCAAATTTTAGTCATATCTCGAACCGTAACGACAGAAACTTTTGCCTGGTATGGTTATACTCGGCCTACGGTTGAAGCTAAGATGAAGATAGAGTCGGTATGTCGTATTTACACTTCGTACAATACCCGGTTTTTTGACACCAGCCGGGGAGCATTTGCTGAAGACGTCCGTTGTACCTTCGATGGCTCCCGACGGGTTCCGACTTTCTGGTGACCAGTGATGTTACCATCTTGAGATTTGGTTGGTTCTGGATCAGCGACTGTGCTTTTGTTACCATTGGCCATTTGGTGATTAGATTCGGCTATAAAGAGAGGCGTGGCAGGTTCGGGCGACAATCGCGAAGATGGCATACAGTGTACGTTCTACTAACGGCTATAGACACGTGCGCCAGAGGGAGTTTGTGTAGGGAAGACATAATTCTGGGATATGCTCGCGTAGGACCATGGTTGATATAAGGCTGTATAGATGGGACGGGAGGCGCGAGCTTAGTCCCCATTTGTGGTGCGCGGAGGGCGAAAGCGACGAGCGCATGCTAAAATGCTCTTTTCGGTACAAGGTGTCTATTTCTCGGCAGCTTGCTAGCCGAAAAGCAGAGGTGTACGTGGTATCCAACTACTAATTAGTCCAATGTTCATAGTAGATGCGGGTTGAGAGGTCTCGTCTCTGCTTATATAGTCTGTACGGTTCAATTTGCGCCGGCATCTGCGGTCACTATAGAGCGCCGACTTTCCATAACCGATGACCCAGTTGAACGAGAAGCGATTTTGACTGCCTAGTTTCAGAGGACGTGGACTAGGCCCAGAAGCCACACAAACATCATGTTAGCTGACTGCAGATTCGTCGGTTAAGTCAACCAAAGTATCGGATTTGTGTTAGGGTGAAAATTTGCACCGATAACAAATCCTCCGAATCAGATTATCCTTGGTAGACTACTAAATAATTGCATTAGCATCAAAATACTCTTAGTATTTCCGTTGGGTCGTTCATTAAGCGCCTTATCAATCTCATCATTTTAATTCACAAGAAGGTAAAGGCCTTATAATACTACATGCTTCCAAGAGGGCCAGCAAGTAGAACCGTTCAAATACGCGGAGAACAGTAGAAGGAAGGAACCAAAACAGACAAAATATTATAAAATCATCAATATGCTGATTCTTTTTGTTGTGAGCCAATATTTATAAAGTTAAACAATGGCTATCACTTACTCATTCCAGAGAATTCCATTCTCCAGTAGGGCGATAGACTTATCTGTACGCCTTCTAGATAAGACAAACAAAACACACTCAAATTTATGTATAACACGCTGGTGTATTGAATCTCGTAGCAGGTTTCCCTAACATGTTTCTCAAATGATTATGTGATCTGGCTTCTTTCAACTCGAGATACGAGATGTATATTACCCTTAGGAGAGCATGTTGCAGCATACCTCAATTCAGTGAAGTAGACCAAAAGCCGCATAAATACAGTCTAAGAATTATAATGGCGTCAAAGATTCTAAGAAGACCAACCGCTCCGTCGTGACTTCTTAGACACTTAGCTAGATGCAACATCAGTTAAGCCGTCCTACAAATACTCTTATAGAGCTTTTTCGATGAAATTCCGAGAAGCTGTTAAACAATGAACTAAGAACTGTAATCTATGGCGGCGATATTGTATTTTCTTAGAATCGCACACTGCCGTTGGGACAATATTAGATGGTTCCATTCGATGTTACTACCACGTATACTTTGCGTACTTGTACCAAAGTCAGCCCCTTGCTGGGTCAAGTCCGAGACCAACAAACCATTAGCGGTCAGGCACGTACTGATGCTCTCTTCCCAGTGATCCGACTATCTGCGCTGAATAAAGAGTGAATGCGCTTCCGACCAGAACAGCCTGCAAAGGCAATGAAGATACTCTCAGTTCTAGTTCGAGAACTCGTATGAAAGTACATAGATATTACTCATGTTCGCAAATATATCCCTAGAGCTGGAGGAGAAAAGGAGTACAGGATTATAGTCAGCCACTCTGGCCTCGACGACTCGTTTGCTCACCCCAGTTCGCCTATTAACGCGTACCTAAGCTGTGAGCTCGGCCAGAACCAGAAGGGGTGACGGACTACGCCGACGATTTACAGTTACTCGTGCCTATGCCCACTTCTCGGTCAAGGAGGAGATGTTCTGCCATTAACATATGCATATTGTATCTTTCGGTTTTTCTCCAGATCGCATAAAGAGATACAGTTACCATACCCACCGCATAATGCTTTGGAACTTTAGACACGTCTACAGTACAAGTATTTTCGATAGGCCTGAACCATATTGAACAGGGGGGATGGCCCAGATAGTCGACAGGCAAGAACCCAGGCATCCGTTGACAGCGATAGAACTTTGGCTCGACTACATCTGCTTACCAAGATTTCTGAAACTTCTTCCTTCATCTGAGGTGTAATCTCGGTTTCGTTGGAGACAAAATTCGTGTTCGCTCAGGACGCTCTGTGCGCAAAGAAACTTAGTGCGCTGGAAAACATCCAGACTTTGCACAAGCTCACATTTGACTATTAGCTGAAACTCGTACGTATTTAGATTGCAGTGTGCTGCGGGTATTGTTAGTATTGTACCCTAGGGCCACTAGGATGGCGTTTTTATAATAGTACGATATCATTAACTTTAACCCAAACTATGTAAAATCCTTTCAGAAATACAATACATCGTACATATTGAGCACAATATGTACTGGAGATTATTGTATATGCAGTAAATACTATTCTAGCCCACTGATATTGGAGTTACTATACTGGTCTAGAGTGGCGATAAACTGCCAAAAGATTGCCCACCATCGTCACATTGAGCCCTGGACATCCCCAGAACCGAACCCTGTATCCGGCCAATGGATTTGTGATGAGCTGACGCCAATCTTTTCATTCGCCTCCAAATCAACTATCTAACTTCTACGCTACGTAAGTGTGCTTGTTGATTATTTATCTCTTAAGGGTATTCTCAACTGTCGAAATTTTGGATTGTGGATGATTATCTAGCTACGATGACAACACATAGCTGAGAAACTGTTCTAGACATCCGCGAAGAATTGAGTAATTTGTAGTACTCATTTTGCATCGTATTGAACTTCCATGTCAGCGAGTCAAGATTATGGACTGTCCCCAACCTCGAACGGTTATCTTGAGATTGTTTACAAGACTATTATTGGGACTCCCATCTCTTCATAGGGCATGTCAAAGAATAAGATCACCTTACCATATAATATCTTGTAAAAAGCCTCAGTCAATGAAGAAATATGTGCTTCAATTATAGAGTAATGCCTGTTGTGAATAGGTACCTGTGGGATCTTCGCTTGTGTGGATGAACGAAAAGAATTATGTTCTGTTGTACTAGGGACTGGCTGCTGCGTTCAATGAGAGAATTCTCGTTCGTTCATAGTATGTGCAGTGTCGCAACATTACAACAACACATAAGAGGTCTTGGCAAAATAGCATTGATGCAACACGTTATGTATTGGGTAGAGACAGTGAATTTTCTAGTGTGTAATTTCATTGCTTTTCCTTTCCTCTTCTCCTCTCTGATACGGGTAACATCAATGCGGATTCGCGATCGCTTCCCAGTTGTGAATAGACTTATGGTTCGCAAAGCTTACCCATCTTCTTTATGCTTAAAAGTTTGCTTTAAAAAATAATTGCAATTTACATTCAAGTGTAATATTGAATTGAACATGACATGTATTTTTTCCCTGAAATGTAAAACACAGAATTTGAATAAGGAAGTCTGCCATCTTTTTACATGTGTACACGAATTACACTATTTTTGTACAAAAAATATATACTGGGACAAACGGTTTTCACATGTTCCTCCATACTGGTTGTAGTAGAACCATATTTATATCAAAAGGAAAAACCCCCATTACAATTGCCCGATTCCAGATACCCATTGCTTTGAAAATTGGCATGTGAGAAAGGGTTTTTATTTTCACATGCACTTGACCCCTGGACCTCATTTGTATCTTCCTTAACAAAATTTACAAATCTCTCTTCAGACTGAAAAAAGGCTGAAAAGTTATGAACATTTGATTTGAAAGATGGTACAAAATTTTCCATTAATTTATTAAACTCCCCTAAACTAAATCTTGAGGATATTAAAAAATGCTCAAAATCCACAAACATCCTTGCTAAAGTCAGCGATTTAAAAAAAAATGCATAGTTGAAAATTTTTAGTTTTTTTTCACATTGTGTGATTTTGATTTCTCTGATGAGTTTAAATAAATACTTTTTAAAATAATACTATTTGCTCTTTCATTCTGATATTCAATAGACATGATCTAACCCCAATTTCTTATAATTGCGACAAAAACATTTGATAAAATACTTCGAAAAGAAAATGAATATATTCAAACACCCACAGTACTGTAAATAAATTAATCTTAAAAATGGTTAAATGCAAAATGTATAGCCTAACAATATTTTTGCAAACTGATGGGTATTCTGGTACTGGCTCGTCATTATACTAAACAAGAAAACAAAACTTTATGTCAGCTGTAGAGTCGTTGAAACATTCGCAACTTGGCAAATAGTTTAGATATCTAGGCCAAACAAGTGACGTATAATATTGTACGTACGTCACTGGCCTAACTGATACATCAATGCTGTGCACATTTTCCAAGGCATGTGATATAATTAAAACTTTTAACTGTCAAGTATGTATTGTATGTGACTATATCGACTCCTTATTAATTTTCTCCTCACGATGACAGATGCAGAAAAAACAGGCCTAGTGCGTGGAAACGAGATTTTGTAGATCAGCTCGCCTCCCCCTTCCCTCCGAAAAACGATGCTATGTGGCCGAGTCTAAAATTTCTACGTACATTAATAATCAACAAAACATCTTACCTTAGTCCATATACATGTATATTCGTTATTTTGGGGACATTTAGCTGATTCTGAGGTTTTTGACAGAAGGCAATCCACGGCATGCAGTTTGTCTTTGGTTGAAGGAAATTGTATGAATTTGGCTCCATCAAGTTCGTCTAGATACCCACTGTCTCATTTACAGATTCCGGAGAAAACAATTAATCAAATGGCATTATTAACGCCTGACCGCTTGAAACATCCCCGTGTTTACTATACAATTGTAGCAGATGTTGAAAGTTTGTCCGAGGCTCGAGACGGTGGGCGGAGCTTATTTTTTTTAGCGCAATTCATTGGTTAAAATACAAGGTCACGAACTTGCTGTGGATCGGTGTATTGCGTCTACTACGTAAGGGTATTTTATTTAGGTTATTATCCTTACATAATTTATCATCATTCCGAAAACGATTATTAAACAACGTTTTGCTATTCATTGTACAATTGGCCTTCTGGGAAAAGGATCAGTTAAAGCACATATTGAAGCTGACCCCTTTTCCTATTGCCAATACAAGCAATTGTATTGTACAAAAGTTCAAATTATTACTTAGACACCACATACAATGGTTTCGGATTAGTTTTAATAGTTTCCTTTGTTTTTCGCCTCGAGAAATGCCTATATTGAACCCTTCATCAAGCACTTTTTGCCATGGAGCTCCGCCATGAATAATAATGAAGTGGGCGGGTCTAAGCACAATGGACAGCATTCAGAAACCTCGTGCGTGCTCCCCCTGTTTACAAAGTACAGGGACGTAACACAATCAATCCATCATAGTACGTGACATCATTTCATGTTTTATTTTAATGGAAGCAATGCATGGTTTTAATTGAATAATTATGCTGCAAATACATACTATTTAATCGTAGTGATACTGCTCATTTAGTGCTGAAAAGCACATTCGGTCCATTGAAAAAAAAAAAAAGAACCAGAAATCTGTACAAATTTTATTTCCTAATCTAATCAAGATTTTTTTCCAACTAAGTACGGAACTTATATGCGGAACTGTTAACCATCAACATACCGGATTATTGTGTAATGTACTAAATATAATTATGTCACAAATGGATTATGCTCATAAAAATAAATGAATAAAACTTTCCTTTTTTCGGGACCGCACTTCAGATTGGTTTACCCCCCCCCCCCCCCAAAAAAAAACCTTCTTAATTCAATTTGCCTTGAAAGTATGACAAAATCCTGGACTCGTATAATTATGTATGATAAGACATTGATTATTCATTTTTATTTTAAAAAAACCCACGTGCATTGCAGTGAAAATGTGTGTACATGTATACAATGCACGCGTAAGTATTGAAATCTTTTAGGCTAATACAATTTCAGATAGAATTGTACATATAATGCATAA
>CAJDSM010042783.1:957-13809 GCA_903981925.1 Ostrea lurida | reverse complement strand
TGCATCTTGGGTGGTGTTCTGAAATTCAGCGCGAGGCCACATCTTCTCCCTGGCACTTGTCTTTTCGTTTACTGAAAAGAAATGTTCAGAATTTATAGCATTTGTGAACATTTTATCGAGGTAGAATAAAAACCGAGTTGTGACATGTTTTGGTTGTTTTTTGTTATTAAGAGACACTATGACTGCACTGTCGCAATTACTATGTACGTTCATGTGCCGCTAGTTGCGGGTGAAAAGATTGTTCCTTCCAATGTATCTTAGTGGTTTTTTGATAATTTTTTTTATCTATGATTATTGAAAATTTACTGCAATCAACTACAAATCATAAGAATTGCATAGTCATAACCCATTAACTGGTATGAAATTTTTAATCAATGATTTAAGTGGAGTTGAACTTTAAATGTTGGTAGGACCAAAGAAGGAAAAACTTTGCTACCGACTGACTCCGCAAATTGTATTTAAAATTACTAGCTGATAGGGTATCACAGTTAAAGTTTTGGACAAGTAAGTTTTTCATTCCCGAGGACAAGTAAAAGTTTGATTGTACTTGCCGGAAGACAAATGAATTAAAAGTGTTATGTCTATCCCTGTCATTTAATAATAATAAGGTTAATTGATAATAATTAGGGTGCCTAACTTCATGCATTCATATAGACAGAATATAAAGGGGGAATTAACACAGGAAATGGAAGTGGGGAAATGAGGTGGTGGATGCATAGGCTAAGTTAAAAAAAGCGAAAAGAAAAACATAATCCCCTCTTTGTTTTATGTCCCCTTGAGAGACAAAAACGAATTTAAGAGAAATCCTGATAGTAACCAGTACTCAGGCCCACTTCATAAAATATAAAATGACGAGAGTAACAAGAGACAAACATATCATATCAAACAAACAATACAAAATCGAGTGTGGGCAACACGGACCTCGACAAAAGCTAAGCAGGAGCAGTGCCAATGGAGGAGTAAGCATTCCTCTGCTGACCGGTCACACCCGCCGTGAAACTGTAGTCGAAACCAAAGTAAACGGGTTACCCGTTCGTCAAATCTTAGTATGGAGAATGACAGTCTAACAATGGGTATAACAAAAGCAGTCAACATTTGACTTATTGATATTTTGAATCGCAAACAAGGTCATTATAGCGACCGTAGAATACTATAAAATGAGATTCTTATAAACCCTGCAACAGTTCAACTTTTTGATTAAAGTTGCCTCGCTTTAGAAAAATCGATTTCATAAGCATGCATACCCTTGCGTATCGAATCAAGATATAGACATACAAAACCATAAGCAGGTGGAACAAGCCATCCGCCATTTTGCATTTTTGGGATAATACATCGAAGAATTCAGCTGTCTTGCACACTTACCTTGATATCATCCCCCCCAGTCTTTGGTTCGAGACTCCATCGAATCACTATTTGGAGGAAAAAAATTTGATCGAAATTCAATTGTCGCGAGATATCTCTGTGGGTTTTTTACATTCTAAAATTTGTATTGCTCGGGAAATCCCCGATATCACGTACATAACTTTACCAAAGTGATGCGTCTGGTGGAACTTTGTGACAATAGCAATCTTTTTACCAGAGGCTATGCACAAAGGGCGTGCTGAATGATAAAAAAAACACCTTAACAAGAAGAGGAACTCTCATCCTGCCAACAATCAGTCACGTGAAACCTACCAAAGTGATGCGCTGTTTGGAACTTGTGACGAATAGCAAATCTTTATACAGAGGCCGTATGCACAAAGGCGTGCTGAATGATAAAAAAAAAAACACCTAACAAGAAGAGGAACTCTCCATCCCGGCCCAACAATTGAGGATGAACTCTATCGGAGAATGACTGTCAGAAAGTGAGAAAACATTTAAAATTCGGAAGTGGACATTCACTCCTTAAAAAAATTCTTGTTTGAGAAAATCAACAGCACAAAACCTTTTTAGTAAGAAATCTCAAACTATGATGTATTAGATTGCCAAGAAAACTAAACATGATAATGTGAATATGTGGAAAAATTATGAATCAATTAGAATATCCGTAGGGTTGAAAATGTTTTTCCTACCTTGGAGAATGATTTTATTGAATTAACAAAAGATGTTCCAGAAGTGGTGTCAATCAGATGTGGATTCTTATAAAGTTCTGAAAGTAGCTTTGGACTAACCTATGAAATCACGAGGGGGGGGGCGGGGGGGGGGGGCGAATTTGCTAAAATTGAACTGCATAAACGTACGATTTCTCCACACGTTTATTATCACGATTCCTCAACGATAAATCTAAAATCTAGGGTCTTTCAGTATTATAGATAATTGCTTTAAACAAAAAATGGCACCCGAAAATTACGAATTTCTAGTCGTGGGAACGACACATATTTTTGTTAAAAAACACCTGATTGCCCACACAAAAAAAAAAAAAAAATGTTACTCTGAAGTAGATATTAAGAACATGCGGGTTTTCTTATAGATAATATTTATGGTATAGTCTTTGGAGACCAGGTCTTCCAACAGTTCCGTTGGTATTCCTATGTGGGCACCTAATTGTCCCTTATTGCAGACTTATTTTTATATTGCATATGAAGCAGGAATTTGTACAAAAACTGTTACGGGAGAAAAACAATAAAAACTTGCCCGTGTCCTTCAACCTACATATAAGCGTTATACAATGATTGTTATCAATTAAACCAATCTAATTTCACAATTATGTCCAGTTTGATATACCGAGAACTCGTTATAAAGGACCACCACAGAATCTTACAGATCTGCTGTCTATTTTGGAATTTTACTTAATATTGACTCTAATGGCAGACTGACAACTAACACTATATAAGCGGATGACTTTAACTTTGCAATCGTTAACTTTCCCTTCATATTTAGTAAATACCACTATCACCTTGCTTATGTGTGTAATTCGCAGTTGATTCGATACGCAAGAGCATGCGATGCGTATGCGGATTTTTTTATAAGCGATTGGCCAACTACTGAACAAATAAGTGAAGTTGCAGGGTTATAACAATCTCGTTTTAAAGTCATCTATTTCGCAAATTTCTACGGTCGGCTATATACCTTGTTTGCGATACAAAGTAATTTTTTTCCTCCCAACTTAAGGTTCCCATTATGTTGACTGATCTTGTTCGATACCATTTGTTAGACTTGTCATTTCTATGCTAATTTGAGTCTACGGGGTAAATTCCCGTTTACTTTATTTCGACTAGGGGCGCTCACGGCCGGGTGTGACCGCGTCAGCAGAGGAGGCTTACGTCCTCATGGCACCTGATCTCTACTTCGCTTTGTCGGAGGTCCGTGTTGCACCCTAACACTCGATTTTGTTATATGTGTTTTTGGATTATGATTACGGTTTAACACGAGTGTTATCTTCACCGTATTTGTATGTTAAAAGGGGATGCACAATATTAAAAATGCTAGTAGGGAAATTCGGTTGCAAACTCTGTAAAGACTATTTGGTTTAACAAAGATGTTGATGTTTTATGTATATAT
The DNA here is from genome assembly GCA_903981925.1 of Ostrea lurida. Classification (NCBI taxonomy): domain Eukaryota; kingdom Metazoa; phylum Mollusca; class Bivalvia; order Ostreida; family Ostreidae; genus Ostrea; species Ostrea lurida. The sequence continues at coordinate 10,329 of CAJDSM010042783.1, read as the reverse complement.
GCCACCCTTCTAATTCTTCGTATAAACTAGACACAACCTAGATATATGAGTATTTAAACTCAGATTTATGAAATATGGGTAAGATAAGAACTTGATTATATGTTGTGATATGAATCGAGAACAGCCAGCGAGACAGAGAATATATATATCTTATCTATTGCACATGTTCTCTCTACTAGTGATTTATTCTCACAATAATCGTGAACTCTCTTCTCGAGAAGTGGGAAATGTACCAAGGATTCAGTCATGATGATGTTGTGTAATGAGAGAGGGCAAGTTGAACTTATAAATAGACCTTTGCATCGCAGCTGATGACAAATTTTAAATGGTAGAACATTTGGTGAATTTTCAGGAAAGTTATAACTCTTTCCATGCAAATGGAATGTGTTGTTGACTACTGTTTTTAGTTCATGATTGCTTTGCCAATAATGATTTGTATACTTTTATGTACATGATCCACATACAGGTTCTCTCTGACAATGCAAAAATTATGCGCATTTGCATATTTGACTGTTCATTTGAGAAATTGTTACTCCTCAATCTAGATCATTGTTACTAATATTGACTATTTCTTATATATGGATACAGTAACTCTGAAATACTTTTTTAAAAGCATTTAATAACTCAGGGTTAAGACAAAATGCTACTATGTGATGAACATGTTAAAAAGGTATACAGTCCTCTTGTTCATCCATAGATACTGACAAATTACTTGGAGAATTTTTTTTTGTTTAATCCAGTTTATTTCTTCACATAAATAATGCAGTGCACCATTATAAGTATAAACGATGACATCACAATACTATCTTTATAATATATCAGATATTTTATAACTATATGTGAAGTTATATAAATAAGAAAAGGAAGAGGAGGGGGTGTCAGCCAAAGAAAAAAAATTCAAATGTTCTATTGTAAGTAGTATGTAAACGTAATTGAAAACCAAAACAACTACATAAAGGTATATGAGTGTATAAATATTAGCGTATATGTAAGTGCATTACGATGTGTTTGCCAATGCCTTTCATGATTCTATAAAACGACTAATAATAAGAAGAAATTTTATATGCAACAAATGGGAGTCAAAGCTAATTGGAATAAGGCACAAAATTGACTCTAACTCCCTGTGACCAATTATAAGAGATCCTTCTTCAAAGTTTCGAAAAGCTATATTACAGTCGATGTTCGTGACAAGACAGCGTATGAATACCTCAGAATATACCAATCAAATCATATTTATAATCCCTGCGTACTGTAGTCTGACTGTGTTGAAGATGAATTCCATTTTACATTTGATTGTAGCAGATACCAACACCTTAAGAAAAACATTCATAAACTCCATGAACACTTTGTATAAAAACTTAATAAACCTGTTGTAATAGAAGGAAAAAAAAATAATTTGGCTTATGAGTTAATGAATGTGACAATGTTATTTGAATAAATTTTTGCCAACTAGCAGTATATAAATGCTGCTCACAATTGAGTATATATAATAAGCTGTGATTCGTATTTGCTGCCACCCGTTGTATAAACACAATTTCATTGTATGACCTTGCTTACAATATTCTTTACTTTATCTATCATTTGGATAATCTTTCTAATGATTTATGTATATGAACTCTTTATTCTTTGTATGCCCTCTGGGTCCAAAATTGGAAATAAATTACTTACTTACTTCAGTTTCTATAAATGTAAAGTTTACTTGAAAACATATATCCTCTCTTACTGAAGGGGAAACACGTTTTGGGGAGAGAAAATATAAAAAAAAAAAGAACAATAAAAATCGATGAAAACTGGAAGCTCACATCTTAAAAACTTTCGTATGGCACATAATTGAGACTTCACATTCAAGGTCATAGTTGGAAGTGGAAAAAATACATAGATAAGATCTGCAATCAATTCGATGTGTCGATTACATGTATCTATTGCATTGTTCTTGTTATTTTGTGCTCATTTGATATCAAAGATAGACATTTTGTAAATAGCATTTCTATCATATTTAATTAGATCCAGACAGTTGTTCTGGAGAAGATGAAAGTTTACGGACAGGTGAATGGACGGACGGACAGACACTTTCAGCTCAGACGAGCTAAAAAGAACGATTACTAAGATATTTCTCTGGTTTTTTAAATTTGATTTGAACATATTTAATTGCCAAATTTGACAAAAGGATTGGATACAAATCCTCTCCTTGTTTTAATTAGGCGGACGTGATCTTGTTTTTAATCAATTAACAAAGTACCTAACAGTTGTTAAAATTGGCACAATTACAAAGAATGGTTGAAAATACTACTAAAAATAGACACAAAATCTGGTAATATCACATGCTAGATATTCTAAGTAGAGTGTCCTAATCGTAAGTTGAAATTCTGCCATGGACATTCAATGGTCCCACTAGCTCGGATCAACCTCAGCCGAATCCATCTACATGTATATATGGAGAGTACCGGAATTTGCCGAATGTCAATGGTCCTTGATTGTTTGGTGAATGGCCTTGATACAGAAATTTATCTACTTAAAATAATTCATGATGAATTTCTCGTTATCAAACACACACACTGCTTTAAAAATATTAATCCACTACATGAATAACAAGGATGGGGACTGTTTGATCATGAAAAGACATGCATTAATTGCAAGATTTTGCAATCAGAATTAAACCAGAATTGTTTCTGAAAATACCAGCAAGTGATACCATAGACATGTTCAATTCTAGCTACAATGCATGTAATTTGACCTCAACCCGTGAAATTCTTCAGCTTTGTTCTTGACTTTTCAATTCATTTTTCGTATCTTGTAAAATTCCCAGGTTAAATTAAAGGCAAACAAGAGGCCTATGGGCCACATCGGCTCACACTGAGCACTGCTTCACTAAGAAGGCAGTAGTACGCAGACTTTAATCCCCTATTGTGCCCCACCAACCCTCGGAAGGGGGGGGGGGCAATATCTAAAAAACTTAAATCTCTGCCATATCAAGAAGCTTTTCTCCAGGTAAATATCCACTCATCTATTGTGTTCATGAAGAACGTATTTTATAAAGAAATATTCCTATATACCTCATACTCGACAATAATAAAAATATTGATATTTTGCCTTATTGTGGTAATGGCCACCAGTATGATTCCGACGAGTATGTGTCTTTATACTTTTCGGTGTGGTCATTCATTTGATTATATAATCATAACTTTTATTGATACTTTCGACTATTTTCCAGACTGGCTTTTATGCTGTTGTGTGTGCCTAGTTTTGTTCATACTCTTCAGAAGAGTTTATAAAAAGAGAATGTATGTTCTTATATAAAAATTCATATAATCTATTGGTATTCCCCGCTATTAGTTATGCCTCATAGGATACAACCGGGGGTCATGACTTATGAACAGCCGCTGAACCTCGCACACTATAAGTATGCAGCTAGGTTTCATGATCAATATCTGCTTTATCGGGCCCAGTGGTTTCTCTGAAGTAAATATGTCAGATTTTTTAAGACGAATGTTTTTCCCTATAATCAACATTGTTCAGAGCCTGGTACAATTTGATTTTCCCATTGATTCGAGTAACTCTCATCAAGTGCATGATTCCAAATTCGAATAAATCCTCTATTAACCAATCTCCACACATATATGGGTGCTAATCGGATGTAACAAACTAATGTATAAATCTCCACTATAAATAATACAAGCAAAGCCAATTGTATATCATATAAATCAGCTTAGTTTTTGGGCCAATGCAGTGTGCTTTTCTTTGTATGTATGATAGATGTTTATATTTTATTTATGAAAACATTCCTCTATCTGTTAGGAAGCACATGTGTAAAAAGCAGGAGGTTGCTTTGATATTTTTTTGTTGGGTGCCAATTTGTTTCGTAATTATCTCTCCTTTTGGATGGCCTGGTCCTTGCATCGATCTATGGAAACAAGGGAGATAATAGGGTCAGGAGGTTGGAAATGATTCGTCCCCTTTGTAAAAGTTAAGTGCCATAATTAAAGGTGAAATATTTCAAACGAAATCTTCAGTAATTTCTGTGACTAAATATATAATAAGATGCTTAGTTGTATTTGATATTCAGTCATTGGTATATCAGTGTTGCGATAAAATCTCATATAGTCGTGTTTTTAGGTTTTAAAGCAAATGTGCTAATATAATCTAAGAGATTATAATAATGTCTCACCAGCTGAACTTCACTGTTTTCACTTTGAACTATCCTAAATGATGCAAAAAATTTGCTTTCAAATCACCATATTTTTGTGATGAAAACGAAAATGTCGTTATAGAGCACCAGGCTTGGACCAGAAGAGTGTTATATAAAATTTGAACCTTCCTGGCAATCATATTTAAACTGACAAATCACAATAATATAAATCCTTTGGTTTTCAAAAATCGCAAAATTGTGATGAATAATGACTTTATTTGCTCTGGCGTAAGCATTGTGGAGAATCTCGTTAATAGCATAGATAAGTAAGTCAAAAACGGAAGTTTTAAAGAAAGAGGCTCCGGTTACTTTTATAGGTATTCAATTATTCAAAAAGAATAAAAGATTGTGATGATTTGCATCTGTTTGACAAGGTCAGATTCTCTTGCATTTTATGATATTTCAAATGGATGTTTGGGGCATTAAATCTTAGATAAACCAATGCAAAACTCAAAAAAATTACCACACTGATAAAACTATTATACATGGGCATCATTTTTGCCAGAAAATAATTTGTTCGAAAATTCAGTTTTAATTTTACCCATTTTACAGGGCCGATTTTCCACCCTTCGTGGGCCTACTCCTTTGAATCCCCTTGCACCCAAAGGGTGATTTGTACCTAGTTTGGTTGAATTGGCCTTGTCACGCGGTTCTTAAGAAAGAAGTCGGAAAATGTGGAAAAGTTAACGGACAGACAGATAAAACAGGTGAGATAAAACAGTATACCTTGGGATTGAGAGGCATACAATAACAGACCGTTTCTTTAATTTGTCATTTCATTTGATGATACGTGCTTCAATCAGTGAGACCGTCAACTAGTCTAAATATGGGACACTAATTATTACGTCACATTAAATGAGTACATAGTCATGTCCTCTGATAGGAACTAAAGGTGGTGACGTCTCTACATGGATAAACAATTCTCGATGGTACGAGCATCTAAAGATATAAATACATACATGTAATAGTATTCAAAGCTCATTATTCAGGAATATGTTTCCCTATAGGAACACCAATAGACTTATGTATAAAAAAGTGAAATAACGAAGAATGATCAATCTCATCACTAAAAAAATAAAACATTGAGATTAGGGCAAACACGGACCCTTGGAAACACAAGAGGTATGACTAGATGTCTAGAAGTAAGTATCCCATGTTAACCGGTCACACCTGCTCTGAGCTATACATCATGAACAACTAAATGGGAGTGAACCCGGGAGTGAACACAGCAGAATTTGACGAAACAATCCTTTACGATCGCTGGAGTTTGAGTTTACACCACCTAGCGAAGTGACTGGAATCATTGGAGAAGAACACAAAAAGCTGTTCACCCAACCTTGTACGCGCTCGTTTCACAACTTCTGTAGGGTCGTGTACTTCATATTCAGGCCTTGCGTACTCTAACTTGCTGCACCTTCCATTCAAGTGGATCACGAATTCCTCCTCCTTGATTGTTTTGTGGGAAAATATTCCACAAAAGGCATAGTGTGCGATGGAACAAATCACTGAATGTTTGCGCGTTTTTGTCTTTTCTAAAACCACTGCTTCGTGCCACAAATTCAAGTATGAGTAACGTATAATATCCCCTTTCTCCACATCACTTTCCGTGACTATCGGCTTTACTTTGACACCGAGCAGCCGTTTATTCATATTGTAACAGTCACTGCAGATAATTTTGTTTTCGAACTCCTTTTCATTTCGAGCCAATTCATTACTTATTCCAACAAAGCCTCTGCTCCAAAACAACTTCCAGGTTAATCTGAACTTGGTCACTTGCACACTAAAAGTTTGTCCTGTAACGCAATATGTTGCAAAATGTTCGCAATTGTTATCAAACAGATCGTACTTGTACTTCACGCTCTCTTCTTTATCATCTAGAATGGCAATGGCGCGCCTAATGGTTTCTTTCCTGGAATATATTCGATTTCTGTATTCTACAACACATATCTTTCCCTTCTCAAAGTTCTTTAAAGAGGTCTGGATTTTCGCTTTACCTCCAAACAGTTTGGAGAGACCAATTATGACTCCAGAGAACGTGTTTGATGTTTCGATGATTTCAAACGTCTCTTCATCGTCTGATTTTGAAATGATTATCCCGTGGTGATCGTAAACGGCCCCACTAAATACCACGTGATCACCAGGCCTAATTGCATTCGGGGAAAATGCAGGGATTGCTTTCACGCATTCAATGCACCTGCCATATTCAGAAATCTCTTTATCAATGTTTTGCGAAACAGAAATTTCGTTGTTGTCTATGACGTCACAATCACGTGTGATAGGCCCATGTTCCTCTTCTATCTGATTCTCTTCTGATTCGTTGTTCTTGTACTCTGTTATCGTCTGATAAGATGGAGCTCTCTGTAGAAATTTAGGATCCAGAGATTTCCTTCCCACCAGCTCAGGTCGTGCCCTTTTCTTTACAAAATGAAATAAGATGAAGCAAATTAAAACGTTAAGGTTATGTGTTGCATAAAGTGAAAACATCTAGATCTAAATAAAATGTCACACGCGATAGTAATTTGAAATGGGACATTTGTGAGTATGACGCTTAATTTTCCTTTTTAAGTATTCTCTTCATTCGAGCTTAGTTATTTTTCGTGTGAAGCATCAGTTGCTACAATTGTATTGGTATTGATCGAAAGATGCATTATTGTGAACCTGATTTTATTAGCCGGGTCCCATAACGTATGCTATATGGCCCGGCTTTAGGAATCGCCAATCTGCGCGTATTAATCCAGAAATGACCCCCCCCCCTCCAACAACCGCCCAAATAAACTTCCACTCTTCATAATGAATCCATTTTAGGTTGTTTTTGAATGCAAAAACCAATGACTCTTTGAAATTTCAAACAAAGTTTTGATACTCAAATTATTTGAACGTGAAGGGATTTTGTAATTTAGTGTAGCGGACAGTGTAAGAGGAAACATACTGTCTCGCTAGTGGCAAATGTTGGGGGATCTTTATCGTGTCACACTTGCAGGTTTTTGCGGGCTCGTACGAAGGACTGTCTAATTTAGTCGACTCTGACAACAAGTAAGGGTACATGTACTGAGGACCTACTCTAACCCGGATCAACATGGGTGTAAATTGGTTGGAAAGACAAATGAATGAGTGGAGATTTTCAATGTCAATGCCAAAAGAATTCAAAGAATGTTTATACATTCATGACTGGGTAATATTTTGCTGAAATATTGTTACTATACACTAATATATAAGAACAAAGGTCCTGTGGATGTGTTATATGTCATTTTGCTAATTCTACGGTCGCTATAATGCCCTTGTTTGCGATTATAAAATATCACTAAGTCATATGTTGACTGATTTGTTTTATACCCTTTTATACCCTTTGTTAAACTGTCATTTTCCTACTATGCTTAACCAGGGGTAATCTCGTTTGCTTTATTTCAACTCGCGGCTCTCGGCGGGTGTGACCGGTCAGCAGCGGATCCTTACTCCTCCATGGCACCTGATCATGACTTCTCTTTTGTCGGGGGTCCGGTTTGCACTACACTCGATTTTGTATATATGTTTTTTTTAACTATGATTACATTTAACACATTGATTACTTCACCAATTTATATGACAATGTACAAGTATTTTGGGTTTTTTAGATATATTTTTTTTCTATTCAACTACATCTTGCAAAACTAATATCACGCTGTAATGTATCTAACTATACAGGTGCCATAGGCAGTATTACTATATTAATGTTTCACCTTTTCTTGCCTGTAAAATGTCTACAACCCATGTTCTCTATAATTTGTACCCGTGGGGATCCGGGTTAGAAATGGTCCTTCAGCATCCCCTTCGCGTCGCCACGTGGGGGTCCGCGGTTAGAATAGGTCCCCAGCATCCCCTTGCGCGTGTCGTTAAAAGGCGACTGAATGGGCGGTCATTTCGGATGAGACCGCAAAAACCGAGGTCCCGTTGTCGACAACAGGTTGTCGGCACGAAAAAGATCCTCCTGCTCAAGCCCTAGTGCGAGCATAGGCCCTAAATTTTTGGCAGCCTTCCCCGCATTGGTGACCGTTTCCATATGAGTGAACTATTCTGGTGGGACGGTAAATAACAATAAACTAATCAAGTAATCCTCCTTGCGTGTCGTAAGAGGTGACGTGAATGGGGCGGTCTTCGATGAGGACCGCAAAAACGAGGTCCTGTCCACAGCAGGTACTGGCATGGATAAAGATCCCCTCATGCTCAAAGGCCCTGAGTGTCGAGAATAGAGCCTAAATTTTTGCAGCCCTTCACCGGCATTGTGAACGCTCTCCATTCCGAGTGAAATGTTCTCGGTGGGACGTAAAAGCAATAAATAATACAATCAATCTAAATAATTTTTGAAAGTCTGTATAATGCATGGGTATAATGTTCATGAAGCCCACTATTCAAAATGTAAAATTAATGGCTCATGGGTCCTGGGCTCAGGCCCTAGGGCGGGACCAATATGACGAATATAGTGAACGTGAATAAGTGTATTCGCAGTTTCGTCCTCCATATTGATTTTCCCTATCTCGTTTAATTCACGCATGCGAGATTTCAGGTTTTAGGTAACAAAATGTAAACAAACCAGCACGTGTATCAATGAAGATATTATGTGAATGCTATGCGTACCTAACAGATGGGCAAATAACTTTGATAAATTATTGTCGTGATAGGAAATAAATATTGAAAATAGTGTATATAAAGCATAATTATAAGTTTCAAATTGATTAATCTTATTAAAAGTCTGCTGATCTAATTGCATATAATTATGTTATATACCCGGTACACGCCCGGGGGTACATGTTGTTTTTATCTAAACGTTATATATGTACTATGTTACTAGCTTGAAATACGGATATGTATTTAATTGCAGTGGTAAAATTAGAAATTCATATCAAAATTAAGGATTATCTCCCTCAGGCATAGCTCTGATCCTTCGAAGTTTTTGGCCCCAATCTTTTGGCACTACATTGATCACTTTTACAGAGTTTTACTTTCATGTTTCGGATTTCCAACATTTCGGTTTGAGCATCACTGAAGAGACATAATTTGTCGAAATGCGCATCTGGTGCATGGAAATTGGTACCGTTTATGATTTATATATATGACTAATGTGATGAAGCAGTAGATTTCACATAATTATTTATACAGGAAACATAAAAAATAAATAAATAAATAACCAACAAGATAGTACATATATACAT
>CAJDSM010042779.1:18303-28662 GCA_903981925.1 Ostrea lurida | reverse complement strand
CATGACATGCTAGATACACATTGACATCGTCTATAAGGAGTGAATCTATAAAACACCGTCTGTGCAAGTTATAAAATAGAATCACTGCACCCACGTTATACGTGAATAGAAAAGTTCAACATTATCACCTTAACAGTACGTGTGAATAGTTTTGTTTGAAATTACAATTACCGATGACGTGCAACAGACACTTGAAATATATAGTGTACACGCAGGTCGTGTGAAACTTGTGAACAGTAATTTTTAACACGACATCGTGCAATAACACTTAGGCCCATTAAAATGAATATGTCGCATTTACCTATTCCAGGATTTTAAGTCGGTAGTATAGGTAGGCAAAAACTTTTATTTTATTGAAAATTTGTAATGAATTTGAAAAAATTCTACAGGACACTTCAGATTTTTTGTACTCTGCAATATATATAAAGTTCAGTCGTGACGTGTTTTTCCAGTTAAGTCAGCCGGGACCGGAAACACACATTTCCAATATTATAGGCCTTAGATTAGGATATTCTTATTAAAATTAGTTTGTCCCCGACTGGTTTACACGTTGAATTCCACCTTACCACGCTTCGAAGCAAATGATTTTTAATAACGGTGAAAGACTGAATAATAATGAGGACAGTTATAGTAAATCCTCATCTTTTAATTTTATTTAGCTCATGGCTCTATATTGCTTTATCTGATTGTTTCAAGAAAATCTATCTGCCTAGTTTGTAAACATCGTCAATGTAGCTGCACTTTTGGATGGAAAACTGCAAGTATTCCTGATGGAGTGTGAATTCGAATAAAATGGCCTACAGGAGGAATAGTGCACTTCATAATTCTTTAGCTGCATAACTATCAATGGATATTACATATATATAACGGCATGTGCATATCAAAGGTTGATTACTGTGCAAAATTATGCGTTTTTCTAGGAAATTCTTCAAATAAAGTCAAATCAACACAAGTCAATCCGCTTCGCGTGCTGTACTATTAAAGTATTAGGGAGGGATTCTTATGTGAACTGAGACGTACGGATAATCATTTATTAGCATCGCGAAGAGTTATTTCCTTTAGTAAGAAGTTATTTCTTTAGTAAGTAATACTTTTCATTGATTTTGTTTATTCGTTGAATTACTATGAGAATAGCAATTTTCAAAAACTTTTAAAATGTTAATTTTGAAAGAAGTACAAATTAAAACAACCTTTGGGTGGTGTGGGGATAAAACCCCTCAATTACGAGAAATAAATGCGAATTTCATTTTGCGATGCTAAACATGATTGATTGCCAGCGTAGCCTGGTTCAGAGTAGATTATTTTAACACGCAAGAAATTTTTTCTTCTTAATCGTGTCAACAGCGAGCGTTAAGAAATAGGAACACAAAGCATTTACATTTTTGAAAATATGCTAAATTTTTAAAACGCACTTAAAAAGGAAATCTGGTTGGCCTTCCTAAAACACTACAGTTTAGGCCAAAAAAATTATTATGTCTGTTCTCGCTCAAGTCGAAAAAAAATCCAGGTAGGTGGTAGTGGATTTGTTTTTTTTTTTTTTTTTTTTTTTTTTTTTTTTTTAGAAGAAAGGGGTTAATATAATGAACCTTGTGGCTTAATTGTTTGTTGTTAGTGATTGGTTCAAATGGGTCTATTGCTTTGTCTTTGTGAGCTTTCATCGGACTCTGTTTTGAATGTAAAAGGTCCTGAAAAACCCACGATTATCAGAATTGTTCAGCGTCGATGAGCGATTATTTTATAGTGATCGATAGCATAGAAATGATTAACTGAACAGAAGCATTTCGAGGTGGTGACAAATAAGCAGATCTGAGGCATTTTTGAACGATGTTTTGAGGGAAAATCGTTTCGATTCTATGTGTTTTAATAGGGGTGGTATAGTATATCGACCTTAATCTATTATTACAGCCAAATTACCGGTTCTGTGGTTACAACATTAAACTGTTCAAAAATTATGCAGACTTCTTTAAGTCAATGTATGCATTTACTTATAAACCAATCAATTCACTCTAAAATAGTAATCAAAGCTATTTCAAATGTTGATCTAGCTATATAGCAATAGCTTGATAAAGCTATATAGCTTAATAAAAAGATTGTGCTGGACCTGGTTAACACGTTCGTACAAGTTTAGTCTGACTTGTTGACACTTTAACAAATTTCTAAGAGCAAGAATAAAACTTGAAACATTCTCACCTCAAAAAGTGGCCCAATCCTATGTCGGTCCATATACTGTTGCATTTTCTGAGGGCTTGCCATTACTTTCAAAGATGCATTTGCATCAGTCAAGCTCTGCAATGTTTTGGAATTCATTCATCAACGGAAGTGATGAAAAGAGTGACAACTTCCTTGACATTGTTAAATCGTACATAAAACAGCTACCAATCAATAATTAAAGAAACGCTCCAAGCCACTGTTTGCTCATTTCAGATCTGACAGATTTCTTCATAAATGATAAAAAAAAATCTTAAAAATTCTATTCAAAACAATACGAATAATTAAACGTCTTATTATTTTTTAAAATATAATCTCTTGGACGCTTATAATAATAGATTTTATAACAATACATGGTTAAAACCTATAAAGATACAGATTTGAGGAATGGGCGGGGATGGATCACCAACTATTCAAAGGTTTTCAAAATACATAATTAAGTCAACATCTCTCATCTTAGTCAGCAGTTTAAACTGTAAAGTTCTACAATGTAAACAACCACTAAGCTTTGCGAATCGCATATCAAAGTCGAGATCTTATTCTTAGGGAGAAATAAACTAAGGATTACCCTCCCCTCCATGGAACTTGGAAGTTTCCAATGAGGGGTCTTTGGCACCAGACAATCATTATATGGGAGAAAACCCACATGTCCGAGCCAGCATCTACCATGGGAGAGGGCTATAGCGGGCTACTGCCTGCTGCCAATCCCAGTCACCATTTGTGAATAAAATTAATATAAACTAAACATACTGCCAATCAGGGGGATGGAACTTGGGTTACAGAGCCTGTGAAAAGCAAGACCACTAGCTACCTCTGTCTGCACTGTCCAAACTTCTTATTATTTTACATAAAATTTGATCATGTCCATCTGAGATTTTTGTCATAATATATTTACGGTGTTACCGTTGGACCGAGCCGAGCGACGCATGAAATGTCTTGTCATAATCATAATTCTTTGAAGGATTTATCCCCCCTCATGTGATATAGGTTTTCGAAAATCTTTATTTCATTAAAAATGTCCACATGATAGAAATATAGTCTTCTAAGGAATTCCATTCACTGAATATAAAACAATCTGGTAAACTTTTGATAGTGAAAAATTGTTATTTCCCATAGATAATTAATTATTTATACCAAAAAAAAAAAAATACCGTCAAAGGGCAATAACTCCTATGGTGGCAATTCCTCTACTTTAGGGTTTTCCACATTGATTTTTCGTAATACATATGTATTGCACATAAAATTTATGCATATATAAAATAAGCAGATGTTTCTAAACTGTATCATTTAAAGATGTCCATTTTAAAATTTATTTATTTTTAAATTCTGTTCTGCAAAAAATATTCAAAATGTGCGACTTTCTGAATAGAGTAGAATAAAATTTATTTCCAATTTTGGACTCATAAGGGTATTCAGAACAATGTAACATGAATATTGAAATTAATAACAAACAAAAATAAACAGGGGAAGAGATTCAAATGATAGCACTGATGTTAACGCTATACTTCTGTTTTGTATGTCTGACATCTTTAAAAAGGTGCACTCTTTTCTTTCGTGATTAATTAGATTAAACTATAAATGGGTAAAAAAGAGACAATATTAAGGTTGAACAAATAAATTCTCTTAGAATTCCTAATAGGGATGAATCCCTAAGTGACCGGTAAGTTAAAAATTAGAAATATTTATTCCTAAAAACCTGCGCTAAAGGAAACAAAATGTTGCAGCTAATTCGACGTCACAATGCACTGTTCACGTCGACAATACGACGTCACAACTACCCTGGGAAATATAACGTCATCTGCGCTAAACAGTGCATTGTGACGTTACATCTAGCGTCGATGTTTTCTTTCAAAACAACGATTAAAAAACACAATAATCACTCCCATTTGCAACTAAAAGACTACTAGATAAAATAAATGAAACCAAGAAATCAAATTTGACTAAAGTGAGCGCTTTTAATACTGTCGTATATTTATTTTTTTTTACTGGAACTCATGAACTCGTTCATTCTACTAAGTCGTTCATATAGATCTAGGCCTATGTTTGGTTTTTTTTTATAATTATTAGATAAAAACTGCAATAAAAAGAATTTATATCATTCTGGTTTTGAACAAATTAGTGTTTGGATCACAAATTACATGCCAGAGTTACTATATTGTTTACAATGGGTTTACTCGAATAACCGATGAAGTAACTAACAAAAAAACAAGATAGAAAGCGCCCTTCATGGGGCACGAAAAATTTCCTTAAAACGTATGTAAGGATGATTTCTTTCTGTTGCACATTTGACTTTCTTTTCTTTACACGTGTTATTTTTAAATAGAACCTGCTTCGCGGCCCGCCCGAGCTTTGCTCGGTATATTTAGATCTATAAATTTTAAAATGGCTGTTCATTAAAACAACACATACATGTGAATAACTTTGTTAAACCTTTTTATTATGCTTCTTCACTCTCTCAGACAGAGGAGGGGGGGGGGGAGGGCATTGTTTATGTACTGATTTTTACCATTCTTCCTCAAATATGCTTATTGGATAAACTTGAAACTTTAATGCGAATAATCAATGCCATTTGTAATGTGTAAATTATTGTCGGTAAGGAGGATCCAATTAATTTTTTCCGAAAATTATAGTGGAGTCTAGAGAGGGGTGGGGAATATAAAATAGCTTGTGAACATTCTTCCGCCGCTATCTCGGCCATCAAATAAACGTTGAACTTTGTATAAATAAGTGCTTTCTTGCCATTTACGGCATGCCATTATGTCAGGACAATAAGGACTCTAATTTGTTGGGAAATTCTAGGTGCAGTGTAGTGGGGTGAAATTTTTCGCTATTGCGATATTTTCATCGAAATAAATTATTATCTTTCTCTTACTGTTATGACTTTAAGATGATTTTCATGGCAGAATAAATGAAAAATAAGAAACTAGATTCTTGGATATAGGTCAGCACAAAATATAGCGTTGCATTGCGTAACTCTATTGCCTATCGTGGTGTAGAAAAACTATGTCTATGTTTAGAGCATCACAGAAAGTGTTTCCGCATATATTTAACGTAATTACATGTAGTTAATGTAGGTAAATCTGAGCTCAAACTATATATTCTGAGCATCTTCAACCGACATATTCCGGCGGTAAATGAAAAAAGTAATTGCAATAGTGATATTTAATGCAGAATACGGTACTAGCACAGCCTTAGGAAAATCTGTGCTACCTAAATAAAGATCGTATTGTTTATTTCAACTCTGTAGTTGCGTTTTAAAAGTAAATCTTTTAACTTCTGTAAGCGTTTATTTTAACTATACAGTACACTGTTGTAACTTGCATGACTTAAGTCTGCAAGCACAATTTTTTTAAGTAAATAAAATCAACACACCTATACTAGTAATAATACATGCGTGCCAGTATAATATTTCGTTTTTCCTGATCTTCAGATTTAAGTGAAATCCATGCACTGATAGATCACGGCCTATCTACAAGCGCATATTACCTTCTGTAATAAGTTTGTAGTTTTATAGAAATCGTGAGGATAAGAGTGAGTCTGAGAGGCGTGAATGAAATTCTAATTCAAGTGCAATAGAGATCAGCCACTTCTCCCAGCAAGAAAAGTCTCAGAGGCTACTTTATTGCATCTAAATCTGATTCGTGATTAGTACTTGTTTGCCGAGTTTGTGAGATTTAAATTGTTCAATAATCTGATCAACATGAGGCTTAAATATATCTTAAAACTGCTAGTTTATAAATACAAATTGTTACTGAATTTTATTGTTTCAAAAGTTATGTTCAAAAGTTTAGTTGATTTGAAACTTAACCTTAAAGTTATTCTCAGTTATGATCTTCGAGGCTGAAAACCTGGATAATGAATTCATACTGCTCATTAAGTCAAGCAGTCGGTCTTTGATGAAAAGCCAGTAAAAGAAGACTTTAGTTAGAGGTTCAATGTCGCATTAACCCAAGACAAAATAACTGCATCGGTCACGGTGGCTCGTGGTAGAGCTCTCGCCTCGTGATTCGAGGTTGTTCGTTTGGCCCAGTGTTAGGGCACCGTCGCTGGTTCAAACTTAAGACGTAAATACAGGGTAGTGATGCTCCTTCGCCAAGAGCTCGGCATTTAGAAGTGAAGTTCAGGTTTTCGGATATGACTTTAAAAATGAGGTCCTTTCTATAGCAGGTGTGGCAGCATTAGAGTTACCCTCACTACTAAAAAGCCATGAGCTGCTAAGCATAGGTCTAAATTGTGCAGCCTGTCACCATAATGGTGACGTCTCAATATGAGTTGAAATATTCTCGACGGAACGAAAAACAACAAAATATATCAATCAATCATTAATCAAAAGAACTGCTGTTTTTTTAGTTTTATTTGCAGTTTTTTAACAATTTGGCCAAGAATAATAGCAGTTGTTATTTAGTCGTCACAGAACTGTTTCACAGCAGTCAGCTTAGTGTCATTTCATATCATCTTAGCTTTTTCATAGTTTGATTGCACTGGTCATACATTCACTGTACACACTTTTTGTCTCCCTGAGATCCTTATCTACCTAGGAGTCCACATTTTCTTTATCGATTTTTGGTCAAAGGTCCATGTAATGTCTACTGGACAAAGAGCAATGTATGTTCCAGGCCTTCAGCATTACCTTCCTAGAGTCACCGTACCATACATAGGTTTCCAAAACTCTAACTTTGTATTTTCCTAGCCGAGTCACCATATCATCATATGAAACTATGGTTAAAGATGTTCTCTAATTGGAATTTGGGGTCAAAAATCAAAGTTCTAAGCTCACTTGAATATTAATGTAGCAATATGGTTCTTGAAATGTTAACAAGTTAAACAACACCCTTGGAATTTAAATGATTATCTTCTGGTGTAACTGGAGTAGGGCAAGGATCATATGCCTATTTGAAAAGACTTATAACTAATGTAACAAAGAGACTCATATTGGTCTTGCAAATTGCAATATGAGACTCCCTCTGTGGGCTTGATACTAGGTGGTCGAAAGCCTGTAGGCCTCTTTGTCTCAATCATTTGATGTATTGGAACATTTTTTGACACATATGATTATGTCTCCCCCCCCCCCCCCCCCGCCCCCCCCTTTCGTGGGAGACATTTGTTTTTTTTGGCCTGTCCATCACTAATTTTGTCAGTGCAATCTCTAACTGCTGGATCCGATTTACAAAACTTGAAGCTGTAGCAAGGACATTCAATAATTAATAGAGTTATTTGTGCATATTACAAAGAAATTTTGATCCGCCTTTTCTTTTGAGTTAATAGCCTCTTCGCACTAGAAAGCCTTAAATCCTATAATATTACCTGTCAGACAGCAAACTATATGAAACTACGATTCCGATTTTTTAAAAACTTGATATGTAGCAAGGACATTTACATTGTGTGCTAATCCTAGAAAATTTTTGATCCTGCGATAATTTTTGTGGGAGTTATGCCCTTTGAACTTAGAAATTTACCTTAAATCCTGATATAATAACTTGTCAGCTGCAACTCCTTTGAATATTGTCTGATCCGATTTTAGGAAACTTGAATATGTAGAGGGATAATCATTGGACGTGTGCATAAGCCGGAAATTTTGATCTATATTGTTAGAACCAGGTAATTAGTTACTCAATATTACAGCACGAAAAAAAAATCATGATGCTAGAAACTACTGTATATTAACTTGATTAGAGTATTGTTTCATTTTTACAAGGAATAAAAGAGTTGATCATCGACCAAGATAAGACTGAAAGAATATTGAAATAAGAATCATAAGAAAGTGAAAGATGGTACTGTCTACTCGAGCAGCAAGGGATGGTATTGTTTCCTGGCAAATAGTCAAGCCAAATGTATGTCTTTCAGCTACAACCTACGGTTTTAAAAATTTGACAGTTGCGAATATACGTTTATCTGAATCAAAGACACACACACAAGTTTTAAGCATGTAAGGAAGTGATTTGTAACGGGATTGTGTATCTTACTTGTTAGCACCGTGTTAAAACATGAAATAGAAGATGATCCCCCCTGAACTCTTGTCGATTCTGACCTTGTGACATTTCTTTTTCTAGTAAGTCGCACACAGAAAAAAGTATGTAAAAGAGTTGAAAGTAAAAGAAAGCAAATGTGATGTAAGTAATTAGGATGAGGAACAATCTGATGAAAACCATATCTTCTCTCACACTGATAATTGATCATTCTGATATTGTTAAGCAAATGATCTGAAAGACATCTTGTATAAGGTCAGTCAGATGCGACTGTGGTGACCGTAAAGATCATGCCAATCAAATGCCTACTAGAAACCAAGTCCAACCTATTCAAATTTACCTGTTGAATATTCAGCATTTAGTGTGTTCCTTTGGAATCATTATGTTCAAGGATTGACTGTGTGTCATTTTATTCTACTGCCAATTGATTAAGATTTTGCCCTGGACATATTGATGGTTTATCTATTTTAAAAAGTGTTATGTTGATGTGAACCCTATATACGGGGTGTATTCATGTCAGATCTTTGCATAGCGGACTGCAGAAATTGAAGCAGATCAAGATTTATGGTTTTAATCAACTGAAGCGAAGAGATTTGAAGATGATATACATAAGGTCGTAGAAATTTTAGGAGACGCAAAATTTGGCGGTTTTTTCCAATAAGAAGAGGCATTTTATTTTGCGGGTAATAATTTAGCGATTTTGATAATTAATATTAATTGAAATGAACGCTCTGCCGATAGTGGAATGAATTGTTAGCGATATCATAAATTTTAGCGATCTCAAAATTGCTTGCTAAATTAATGCAAAATTAAATCCTCGTAAATATTTCTGCTTTTGTGAAACGGTAATGCGATCGATCTCATCATTATTCAATTTTAGTTTAAATTTGCTTGCATGCAGTCATCTATTTTGTTGGAGAACTATAGTACTTAGTGTATTTTTTGCCAGATGAAAGTTTTTAGAAACAAAGACCGCGAGAGACGGAAGAATGATTGGACAGGAGAGTTCTAGCTCGAACGCATGGAAACATGTGATCGATAGATGGCAGAATTTCTAGCAAGCAGGAATAGTGCCAAAACATTATGAAGACTTAAGACAAATTAACAGCTATGAAAAATTCACTCCGTAGCTAAATTCCATTTTGTGCTTCTGACATTGAAGAAGGACGTGTTTACATTGTGTTTTGGTATATTATTATTTGTGATATTTTCAAGTGCATAACATGTAACTTTGTATTGCAATGTCGTAGTGAGAAAAAAACTGCAATGGGCAAACCAGGTCTATTTTTAATAGCACGTTTATCTCTCAGACTCATCTCTGTGCTCTAGCTTGTGCATAGAACTTTGATAAAATCATTCTCGCACTCATATGGAAGTACATTCTCGCCTCAATTAATGCATACATATTTATATCAAATCAGTGAAGGTAGTGGCTTTCCAAGAACATTGACAGTATAGTTGAATGGTATAGGAATAACTCTGTGTACTTCAGTCACCATAGTGACGTCACAATCTATGTATCAAAGTGAATAGCTCTGTATACGTGAAACTTTCTTGTCAAATACAGTTGAACTTCCGATTCTTGAATACCATGTTAAATGCGAGGTCCCAACCGACACTATTTTCTTTGTATTTTTACCCTCGATTCTCTACTTTTTTTCTGTCCCACTCGAGTTCAAGTGATAATGAGGTTCGACTGTAATGAAATGTATACCTCTTTCTTTTTCATTATCAAATCATACTGTTATATAGGAGGTGGGAGGTTGATATTTCATATTATAGTGTGACCTTAAATCAAACCCAATATCATTTTGATCCGATCACTGCACATCAGTAGGACCATGCTAAAATAAACTTACATTATTCTTGTGACAAGCTATCAGAACAGTGTAAAATTGCCTAAACATTATACACGTATGGTGGTGTTTATATTTCTATTACATGGATATTCGAACAGTAAGGTGAGAGCAACTTGACACAAAAGAAACCCTCGAAAATTAGAAATAGTAAGCTGAAGTTGAGTTAAGATGGCAAACGACCCCCTTGTTCCTTTAAGTCGAACTTGCTCCTACCATGCCCTTTCATTGAACTGGGACATGAAAGATGTTTTTTTGAGCTAAAATTTATATCTTGCATTTGTAAATCGGTTTACAATTTCTATAACCAGGTTATTTCTAATGGTCAG
>CAJDSM010042779.1:0-17005 GCA_903981925.1 Ostrea lurida | reverse complement strand
AAAAGGTAACACGTGTGATAAAGAAAAAAGTCAATGTAGCAACAGAAAGAAATCATCTCTACATACGTTCAAGGAATATTTTCGTGCCCCATGAAGGGCGCTGTCATCTTATTTTTTTGTTAGTTATTCATCCGGTTATTCGAGTAACCCATTGTAACAAATATGTAACTCTGGCATGTAATTTGTGATCCAAACACTAATTTGTTCAAAACCAATGAATATAAATTCTTTTTATTGCAGTTTTTATCTAATAATTGATAAAAAAAAACCAAAACTAGGCCTAGATCTATATGAACGACTTAGTAGATGAACGAGTTCATGAGTTCCAGTAAAAAAAATAAAAATATACGACAGTATTAACAAGCGCTCACCTTTAGCAAATTTGATTGTTCTTTGTTAATTTTATTTTATCTAGTAGTCTTTTAGCTTGCAAATGGGATGTATTATTGGTTGTTTTTAATCGTTTGTTTTGAAAGAAAACATCGACGCTAGATGTAACGTCACAATGCACTGTTTACGCCAGATGACGTTATATTTCCCAGGGTACGTTGTGGACGTCGTATTGTCGACGTGAACACAGTGGCATTGTGACGTCGAATTAGCTGCAACATTTTGTTTGCTTTAGCGCAGGTTTTTAGGTAATAAATATTTCTATTTTTAACTTACCGTACTTAAGGATTATCCCTACTAGGAATTCTAAGGAATTTATTTGTTCAAACCCTTAATATTGTCTCTTTTTTACCCATTTATAGTTTAATCTAATTAATCACGAAAGAAAAGAGTGCACCTTTTTTAAAGATGTCAGAGCATACAAAACAGAAGTATAGCGTTAACATCAGTGCTATCATTTGAGATCTCTTCCCCTGTTTATTTTTGTTTATGTTATTATTTCAATATTCATGTTACATTTGTTCTGAATACCCTTAATGAGTCCAAAATTGGAAATAAATTTTATTCTACTCTATTCAGAAAGTCGGCCAATTTTGAATATTTTTTGCAGAACAGAATTTAATAAAATAAATAAATTTTAAAATGACAATCTTTTTAATGATAACAGTTTAGAAAACTGCTTATTTTTAATATATGCATAAATTTTATGTGCATACAATTATGTATTACGAAAAATCAATGTGGAAAACCATAAAGTAGAGGAATTGCCACCATAGGAGTTATTGCCCTTTGACGGTATTTTTTTTTTTTTGGTTATAAATAATTAATTATCTATGGGAAATAACAATTTTTTCACTTCAAAAGTTTACCAGATTGTTTATTATATTCAGGAATGGAATTCCTTGAGAAGACTATATTTCTATCATGTGGACATTTTAATGAAATAAAGATTTTTGAAAAACCTATGACATCACATGAGGGGGGATAATCCTTCAAGAAATTATGATTATGGCAAAGCCATTTCATCGCTTCGCTCGGTCCAACGGTAAACACCGTAAATATATATGACAAAAATCTCAGATGGACATGATCAAAATTTTATGTAAAATAATAAGAAGTTTGGACAGTGCAGACAGAGGTAGCTAGTGGTCTTGCTTTTCAACAGGCTCTGTAACCCACGTTCCATCCCCTGACTTGGCAGTATGTTTAGTTTACAATTAATTTTATTCACAAATGGTGACTGGGATTGGCAGCAGGCAGTAGCCCGTATAGCCCTCCTCCATGGTAAAGATGCCTGGCTCGGCCCAATGTGGGTTTCTTAATAGAGCCTTGCTTCGCGGCCCGCCCGAGCTTTGCTCGGTATTATATAGATCTATAAATTTTAAAATGGCTGTCATGTTAAAACAACACATACATGTGAATATACTTTGTTAACACTTTGTTATTATGTCTTCACTCTCTCAGACAGAGGAGGGGGGGGGGGGGGCATTGTTTATGTACTGATTTTTACCACTTCTCCTCAAATATGCCTTATTGGATAAACTTGAAACTTTATGCAATGATTCAATGCCATTTGTAGATGTGTATATTATTGTCGGTACAGGAGGATCCAATTATTTTTCCGAAAATTATAGTGGATCTAAGAGGGGTGGAGGATATAAAATAGCTTGTGAACACTTCTCCCCCTATCTGGCCTATCAAATAAACTTGAAACTTT
Source organism: Ostrea lurida (assembly GCA_903981925.1). Classification (NCBI taxonomy): domain Eukaryota; kingdom Metazoa; phylum Mollusca; class Bivalvia; order Ostreida; family Ostreidae; genus Ostrea; species Ostrea lurida. The sequence goes on along the minus strand of CAJDSM010042779.1, from coordinate 14,898 downwards.
GTATAAATAAATGCTTCATTGCCATTTAGGCATGCATATTGTCAGGACATGAGGCTCTAATTGTTGGGAAAATTCTAGGTGCAGTGTATGGGGTGAAATTTTCGTATTGCGATATTTTCAAATAAGAATATCATGATCTTTTCTCTTACTTTATTGACTTTAAGATTGATTTTCTATGCAGAATAAATGAAAAATAAGAAACGAGCATTCTTGGATATAGTCAGACAAAATATAGGCTTGATTGCGTAACTCTTATTGCTCTACTGGTAGTAGAAAAACTATGTCTTATGTTTAGAGCAATCACAGAAATGTTTCCGCCATTATATTTAACGTAATACATGTATTTAATGTGAGAAATCTGGAGCTCAAACATAAATTCTGAGCATCTTCACCGACATACCGGCGGTATTGAAAAAAGTATTGCAATATGATATTAATCAGAATACCGGTACTATGGCACAGCCTTAGGAAATTCTGTGCTACAAAAATAAAAATTGTTTGTTATTTTCACTCTGTAGTGCGTTTTTAAAAAAAAATCTTTTAACTTCTGTAAGTTTATTTTACTAACTAGTACCACTTGTAACTTGCATGACTTAAGTCTGCAAGCACAATTTTTTAATAAAAAAAATCACACACCTATACAGTAATAATACATGCTGTGCCAGTTATATATTTCTTTTTTCCTGATCTTCCAGATTTAAGTGAAATCCATGCCAGACTGATAGATCATCGGCCTATTCTACAAGGTCATATTAACTTCTTTGTGAAAGAGTTTGAGGTTTGTATAGAAATCTGAGGATATGAGAGTGAGTCTGGAGGCGTGAATGAAATCTAATTCAGCTGCAATAATGTAGCCTCGCTCTCCCAGAAAAGAAAAGTCTGAGAGGGCTACTTTATTGCATCTAAATCTGATTCTGAATCAGTACTTTTGCAGAGTTTTGAGATTTTAAATGTTCAACTAATCTGATCACATGAGGCTTAATATATATCTCTAGTAAAACTGCTAGTTTATAAATACAAATTTGTACTGAACATTTTTATTGTTTATCAAAGTTATTTCAAAAGTTAGTTGGATTTGAAATTTACACTTAAGTTTATTCTCAGTTATGATCTTCGAGGCCTGAACCTTGGATAATGAATCTCATACTGCTCATTTAAATCAAGCAGTCGGTCTCCTTGATGTTAAAAGCAGTAAAGAAGACTTTAGTAGAGGGTTCAATGTCCATTAACCCAAGACAAAATGAACTGCACCGGTCACGGTGGCTCAGTGGTAGAGCTCTCGCCTCGTGATCGGGAGGTTGTGCGTTCGAGCCCAGTGTTAGGGACTCGGTCGCGTCAAACCTAAGACGTGAAAATACAGGTAGTGATTGCTCCTTCGCCAAGAGCTCGGCATTTAGAAGTGAGAATTACAGGTCTTTCGGATATGACCTTAAAAATGGAGGTCCTGTGTCGAAGCAGGTGTGGCACGCATTAGAGTTACCCTCACTACTAAAAGCCATGAGTGCTAAGCATAGGTCTAAATTTGCAGCCCTTCACCAGTAATGGTGACGTCTCAATATGAGTGAAATATTCTCGACGGAACGAAAAACAACAAATAATCAATCAATCATTAATCAAAATGAACTGCTGTTTTTAGTTGTTATTTGGCAGTTTTTTACCAGTTTGGCAGAATAACAGTTGTTATTTAGCAGTTCACAGAACTGCTTTCACAGCAGTCAGCTTAGCTGTTCATTTCATACATCTTAGCTGTTTTCAGTAGTTTGATGCACTGGGTACTATTACATTCAGTTTGTACACATTTTGTCTCCTTGATATCCTTTCTACCTAGAGTCACTATGTTCTTTATCGAATTTTTGGTCCAAAGGTCATGTAAGTGCACTGGACATCAAAGTAGCAATGTAGTTTCCAGGCTCTTCAGCATTATCCTTTCTACCTAGAGTCACCGTATCATACATATGGTTTCCAAACTCTAGACCGTTGTATTTTCCACCGAGTCACCATATCATGCATATGAACTATGGGTTAAAGATGTTCTCTATTGAATTTGGGGTCAAAAAGTCAAAGGTCAAGCTCACTTGATATTAATGTAGCAATATGGTTCTTGAATGGTTAACAAGTTAACAACACCCTGTGTGAGATTTAAATGATTATCTTCTGGTGTACTTGAGTAGGTCTAAGGAATCATATGCCTATTTTGAAAGACTATAACATGTGAACAAAGAGACTTCATATTGAGTCTTGAAATTGCAAATATGAGACTCCCTCTGTGGGCTATGATACTCAGGTGGTCGTAAAGGCCTGTAGGCCTCTTGTCTCAATAATTTGATGTATAGTTGGGAACATTATTTGTACACATATGATTTATGTCTCCCCCCCCCCCTTTCGTGGGGAGACATTGTTTTTGGCCTGTCCATCACTAAGTTTGTCAGTGCAATTCCTCTGAAACTGCTGATCCGATTTTTACAAAACTTGACATGTAGCAAGGACATCATAATAATGAGATGTAGTTGTGCATATTACCAAGAAATTTTGATCCCCTATTTTTTATGGGAGTTATACCTCTTCGAACTTAGAAAGCCTTAAATCCTCATAAATTACCTTGTCAGACAGCACAACTATGATGAAACTACTGATCCAATTTTTAAGAAACTTGATATGTAGCAAGGACATCTTACATTGTTGTGCATATTACCAGAAAATTTTGATCCCATAATTTTTGTGGGAGTTATGCCCCTTTGAACTTAGAACTTTACCTTAAATCCTCATAAATAACCTTGTCAGCGCAACTCCTTTGAAATTGCTGATCCGATTTTTAGGAAACTTGATATATAGCAGGGATATCATGTGGAGTTGTGCATAATGCCAGGAAATTTTGATCTAATATTGTTAGAACCAGGTAATTAGTTATCTCAATATAGACAGCACGAAAAAAAAATCATGATGCTAGAAAGTACTTATATTAACTTGATTAAGAGTATTGTTTCATTTTACAAAGGATAAAAGAGGTGATCATGACCAAGAAAGACTGAAGAAATTGAATGAAGAAATCATAGAAATGAAAGATGGACTTCTACCCGAGGCAGTGCAAGGGATGGATTGTTTCCTGGCAAATATCACAGCCAAATGTATGTCTTTCAGTACAGACTACTTTTAACAGAATTTGACAGTGCAAGTAATACGTTTATCTGAATCAAAGACACACACAAATTTTAAGCATTAAGGAATGATTTGTAACGGGATTGTATCTTACTTGTAGCACTGTGTAAAACATGAAATAGAAATGATTCCACTGACTCTTGTCTATTCTGACTTGTGACAAAATTTCTTTTCTAGTAAAAGTCGCAACAGAAGTATGTAAAAGAGTTGAAGTAAAAGAAAGCAATGTGGATGTAAGTATTAGGATAGGAACAATCTGATGAAAACCATATCTCTGCTCCACACTGATAATCTGATATTCTGATATTGTTAATGCAAAGATCTGAAGACATCTTGTATAAGGTCATGTCAGCATGCACTTTGGTGACCTAAGATCATCCAATCAAATGCCTCTACTAGAACCAATCCAACCTATTCAAATTTACATGTTGAATTCAGCATTTATGGTTCCTTTGGAAGTCATTATTTCAGGATTGACTGTGTGTCATTTATTCCTACTGCCAATGATTAAGATTTTGCCCTGGACAATTTGATTGGTTTATCTATTTTAAAAAGTGTATGTTGATGTGACCCTATACGGGGTGTATTCATGCAGATCTTTGCATTAGCGACATGCAGAATATTGAAGCAGATCAAAGATTTGGTTTTAATCACTGAGCGAAGAGATATTGAAGATGATATACCATAGTAGTAGAATTTTTAGCGAGACGCAAATTTGGCGGGTTTTTTTCCATAAAGAGAGGCATTTTATTTTTGCGGTAAATAATTTTAGCGATTTGATAATTAATTATTTGGAAATGACGCTCTGCCGATAGTTTGGAATGAATTGTTAGCGATATCTAATTTTAGCGATCTCAAAATCCTTGCTAATAATGCCAAAATTAAATCCTCGCTAAAATTTCTGCTTGTGAAACGGTATTCGATCGATCTATTCCAGTTATTCAATTTAGTTTAAATTTGCTTGCATGCAGTACATATTTTTGTTGGAGATACTATAGTACTTAGTGTATTTTGCAGACTGAAGTTTTAGAAAAAGAACGCGAGAGACGGAAGAATGATTGGACAGAGTTCTTAGCTCGACAGCATGAGACATGTGATCAGATAGATGCAGAATTTTCTGAGCAAGCAGGAATAGTGGCCAAACATTATGAAGACTTAGAGACAAATCTAACAGCTATGAAAAATTCCACTCCGTAGCTAAGCATTCCATTTTGTGCTTCTGACATTGAAGAAGGACGCTGTTTAATTGTGTTTTGTATTATTTATTGTTTGTTGATATTTTCAAGTGCAATAAACATGGTACTTGTATTGCATGTGTAGCTGAGAAAAGAAAATGCAATGGGGCAAACCAGGTCTATTTTAATAGCACGTTTTCATTCTCAGACTCAATCTCTGTGCTCTAGCTGTGCTATAGAACTTTGATAAAATCATTCTCGCACTCATATGGAGTACATTCTCGCACTCATATGCATACATATTTTATATCAAATCAGTGTAAGTAGTGGCTTTCCAAAAACATTGACAGTAATAGTAATGTGTATAAATACCTCTGTGTACTTCAGCACCATATGACGTCACAATTACTATGTTATCAAGTGATACGCTGTATACGTGAAACTTTCTTGTCAAATACAGTTGAACTTCGATATCTTGAATACCATGGTTATGGAGGTCCCAACCACCTATTTTCTTTGTATTTTACCCTCGATATCTCTACTTTTTTCTTGGTCCCATCGAGTTCAAGATAATGAGGTTCGACTGTAATTGAACATTGTATATTCTTTCTTTTTCATATCAAATCTATACTGTATATAGGATGTGGGAGGTTGATATTCATATTATATTGTGACCTTAAAATCAACCATATATCATTTGATCTCGATCACTGCATCGTAGGACAATCTAATACTTACATAATTCTTGTGACAAGCTACAGAAAGTGTAAAATTGCTACAGTATACACGTATGGTGGTGTTTATATTTCTATTACAATGATATATCGAACAAGTAGGGAGAGCAACTTGACACAACAAGAAACCCCTCGAAAATTAAAATAGTATGCTGAAGTTGAGTTAGATGGCAAACCCCCCTTGATTCCTTTTATCGGAGAACTTGCTCCTGGACCATGCAGCACTTTTCATTAGAACTGGGACATGAAAATGTTTTTGAGCTAAAATTTATATCTGCATTTGTAATGTTTACAATGCTTAACCAGGTTATTTCTAATGGTCAGCAAAAATTTGAATGTCAGTTATTGTGTTACAAGTAAGATCGATACAGTGCTCACAATTCTTTGTTATGTAAACATTAGGTGTGTGCCTAGCTTGTTTTTGCTTACATAAAGAAAATACCATGTCTAAAACAAATTGAGACATGAGAAACACTAGAAACTGCATGCTTCACTGTGTTCAGAATGAACTTGGTCTATTGTAATTTGAAAAAATCTGCTGTAAACAGAACGTTTATACTGGCATATATTCAATTATATATGCAAACAAAAACATGGGCTAGCTTGTTTACACAACAAAGAATTGTAAGTGCTGTACTGACGTACATTCAAATTTTTCCTGACCATATTAGAAATACCTTATAATGTGAGCAAATGTAAACAATAAAAATGGAAATCTAAAATTTGAAAATTTTTAGCTCAAAACGTGCCTATGCCCCATTAATGTAAAGTAATCTATAAAAAGAAGATCGCCTATTCAATCAACAATTTCAAATACACTTTATATGATATTCAAGTCAAAGAAGATTGAAATATCACCCAATCTAGTGGCCAAAAAAGTAATATGTAATATGCAGATTGGGTGAGCAGAGGGGTGGCCTGCAATAACATCTTTGACTTTAGATATCAAAAGCAACACATTTCGTTTTGGGTGAAGGTGGGTCTAATTTGTGCAAAAACAACGATGAACCCAGACATACCAAACCTGAACGGCTACATTAAATCCAGATTTGTTTTTTTTTTTAATATGGCAATTTTGCTGAAACCTACGTGCGCGGGTGACGTTAAATGTAGAATTAACTTTAGGCAGCCTTATAATGTCACACGATAATTATAAGCTGCCTATAGTTATCAATTAATATGAACGTTAATTCAGTCTCTGATATTTTTCATTGAATTTTACCCAAGTTAAACCCTTACAATTGTTTTAAGTATATATGTATTGTACTTTATTTCTGAATGGGGCACCTTAATTCAGTTGAGAATATTTCCACGTAAGCTGCGATTCCTTATTTATTCATGAGGCCCTATACATCCTAAAGCACACTAGCCTATCAAATCTATATTGCCGGAGGATGCTTGCACATGCATGATTACTGATATACACAAAGCATGACCCTGCTGGTCTTTTTTTAATTCCTTGCCATATAAAAATGTTATCCCCTAATGTGGGAGGGGGGGGGGGTGAATGAACTAAAATCAGCAATAACTGAGAAAGCATACTGATGTAACTAAATCATGGCCCTGCTGGTCTTTAGAAAAACTAGAAATACTGTGAGTAAAACTCGCAAAGGATGCCCCCCATTACCCACATATTTTTTATGCTCATTTGAGTCACTACAGCTTGAACAAAGAAGATATGGCCCAGACAGAATTCCATCTTAAAAAACCCTACAAATTTGACCTTGAGATCAAGGTTATACAGAGGTCATGAATGTATGTGACACATCTTCCCATGGTGATACATCCTCTCATGGTGAGACATCCACCATGCCAAATATAATCAAGTTAGAGAATTTTTGACCTTGAGATCAAAGGTCAAATTTAGGTCATGAATGTATGCACCACATCCTCTCATATTGATACACGGTGATCCATATGCTAGTTATGGTATGCCAGTGGCGGATCCAGTATTTGTCGAAAGGAGGGCCCAGTCCGTTGAAAAAGGAGCCAATAAGCTCAAGATCTGGGATAAAGCCAAAGTGGGGGCCCAGGGGGCAAAGCTCCCGGAAGCTCTTTGGTTTTTGGAGCTTTAAAGTTACTTTTAGAGGTTAATTCAGCTATATACCTATACATAATAATTAGTTTGGTCACCAAAAGGGCCCCCCCCCCCCTAAATCCGCCACGGTTTGCCAACGTCTAAGAACAAAGAAGTTATGGCCTGGACCCAAATCTGCACTCACAGACAGACAGACAGACAAACAGAGTATATGACACATCGTTTTATGGTGATCCATCCATGTGCCAAATATAGAATGCCTATGTCAAAGAACAAAGAAGTTATGGCCCAGTCTCGAAATCATGTTAAAAACTTACAATTTTTTACCTAAAGGTCAAGGTCATACAGAAGTAATGAATATACGCGACACAGTCTCATAGTGATACACCCATGTGCCAAATATGGTACGCCTACCTCAAAGAACAAAGAAGTTGTGGCCCGGACACGAATCTGCACAGAGTGATTCCTATATACACCCCCCCAAACTTGTTTGCGGGGGGTATAATAAAAGATCTCTTTTCTTACAATTAATGCACCTTTCCACTTAATCCCCCACCTTACCCCCATGAAAACATGATTTACACAACCCTTATTATGTACAGAAGCTTCCACATAAGGTCTTGGTGGTTTTGTTGGAGATCTTTGAATGGCCCCACCATCCTGTAGCCCTTTCTATATGATCTCTCTTGGGAAGGGGAAAATGCCCTTTAATTGTACAGATTCTCCTTCATCCTAAAAATACCTTAATTGTGTCAAGTTTGGTTGGAATTGTCCCTTTTGGTTCTGGAGGAGAGGAAAACATTGTGGAACGTTTACAACACCGACATGCATCAGATCCATGAATTGATCAGAAACAATGAAGTCTGGCTCAAGTGGACTAAAATAGTCACAATGAACTATAGGCCCATAATGTTCACCCGATTGACTTTAATCATACAGAGATAGAGACAATCATTAGTCTCAGATACCATTAGTCTACTAATCTAGAACTTGAATCCTCTCGTTCCGTATTTTGAACAAATAGTCAACCTTTCCCCCCATTTCAAAATTTCTGAATGCATCAGATACTGTTATAGTCAAAGTTTGGGTATTTTCACAACTCAATTTTCTAACAAGCTGCCTAGGAACAGTGCCAAGCCGTTAACTGCAGAAATTCTTCCATTGTCCATGAACCTTTGACTCCAGAGAACCACCATTACAATTTGTGAATTATCATGTCTTTATATGGACACATACATCCAATGTAGGTTTGCATGGCCTACTTCACGCCTCAATAAAAGGCCTAATAAGATCAAATTAAATTAAGCCAATGGACTTATTTTCTCCTTTTCAAAACAAGAAGAAAGGAACAGATAAAAGATTATAGACATCAAGTTTAATGTAATTTTACAAAATGAGATATCACAGTTTAATGAACAGAAGCAATTACAACATTTAGTTTTTTCATCATAATAATATAATAGAAAAAAAAAACCATTAAATGTCTTCACTAAGAAAATTATTTGAGATTTAAAGTCTTTGAATAAACAATTAAGCATCAAAGCATTCAATGGATGCAATATCTATAGCTTGAACATAAATAACAGACACTGTATTGTTCATCATCAAACAAAGAAATGAAAATTAAAACAAAATGAGCTGTTGTTGGAGATTTCTTTGGATTAAGGTATCTGAAAGTTTTCACATATCCGTGCGTGCCTCCAACCCATGCCTAACTAGATATAATGTGACACTGCAATCGCTCCAATTTAGACTTTAGACGTTACAAAATTAAACTGAAGTAGTAAATATATAACCATTAATTATGATCATTGAAGATGATATTCAAATAACATATATCAATAAACACTATTTAAAATTTATATTACACATGTAGCCAAGGCGACTGCATTCATGAATTTTCAATATTTTTCTGTCTACATTTTAATGAAATTTTATGTGGAAACAAAACAAAGTGTGCAATATACAACATGAGAGAAAAAACAAAAACTCTTTTGTTTAGTGTTCTAGATATATCTCAGAGAAGTCTTTTGTCAGTTCAACTGAACTCTCGATTCCTCATTACCATTGGAGCAACCAGGGTCCAAATGTAGAGGGCAGCACATACCCACGACGATACAATCTTCACCCAGACTGACGGCATGTTGGCATTCAGAGTCTTGAAATCTGAACTTGGACTGAAAAGGAACAAATAATGGTGAAATGACATGCAGTGTGTTTCCATCATACTGTACCCTGTAACACCAGTCAGACTACGTACATGTACTTACTCCAGACTGTGACTTGAGTTCTGCTAACTATTTTTCCGTGAATAATTTACACTCATGACTGATGAGAAACTTAAAATCATGTATACATGTTCCAAATTAACCTTCACAGTTTAGCCCTCAACTTCATACTTTCTTAAAACAAAATAATAACAATCGGGATCAGGATGTTAAGATACATATTCAATAAATTGTTTACTGCTTTCTGGTCAAATATTACTACAAACAAACTACTGAAATATTATTTTAGAGTATTTATTTAAGTGATACACATATAAATAAACAATTTGATTGAATTAAAATGTGAAATTTTACCCGAGTATGGTACAGCTAGCATTCAGTATTGCATACATGTATATTCACAATTTTGCATGACCCTACCTGTACCAGTTGGTAAGTTTTAGCATTCTGTAGTGCCCACAATTTTGACCTTACTGTACCAGTTGGTAAGTTAAAGCATTCTGAAGTGCCCACAATTTTGGACCTTACCTGTACAAGTTGGTAAGTGTCATCATCACATACAGAGAGCCCAGTGCCAGCATGAAGTGAAAGAAGGAGTAGCTGTAGGCCACCATCTCCTCCTCGTTGTCCCACACGTGTTGCTTCCCCTTCTCCTCATCACCAGAATCAGAGGCGCCTGAAACAAGCGCATACGTACAAACTCCTCCATTTCTAAATTTAGAGACAGGCAAGTGGTGCACACAAATGTTAATTTAGAAGAGGGAAGACAGGATACAAAAGCAACTTGATTCTACTGTCTAACATATTGCTGTTTATATATGGATGAGAGTCTCTGATTAGAAAAGAATTGAATTAATGTGTGGTTTTCAAGAACAGAAAAAGAGTGGGAGAGGCCCGGAGAGCTACGACTGATTACATACATGTATTCATATAAGGTGTGTGTGAACAGGAAAAGGCCACAGGCCCATCAAATTTTATTTTAAATGTTAATGCAAACAGCACAAAATATAAACACAGCTTTTATACATGTACATCAAAGGAGTCAAATACAATCCTGTACATACATATCATCCACGCCAGTAACACAACACACACACCCCCCCCCCCCCTTTTTTTTGGACTACACAATATTCCATCTACTTTGATTAATTACAACGTGTAAGGTATTTAAAAATTGCATTTCTGTTTTAAAATATTAATGCTGAAAGATATGTTATCTGGAAAAATCAATAGAATTATCTGTATTTTGTCAACTTTGCATAAAAAAAATAATATGAAAAGTGCCAACAAGTTCTGAATCCAGTTATTGTTACATTTCCTTTGTTTGTCTTTAAAACTTACAAACAAATTCATGAACAGGAATATTTTAATGTCTCTCTCTCTCTCTCTCTCTCTCTCTCTCTCTCTCCCTCTCTCTCTCTCTCTAAAAGATAGAGTGTTGTAAAGTACATGTACAAAAATATATGTGAACATTTTTGTCGACCCACAATAAAAATAACAAAGAATTCAGTAGAAATGCACAGATCATTTTGGAAATGAAGATGTAGTTTGTTACAACTATAACTACTCTACCCGTACAATATTTTATAGATTAAAATATAATGTATGGAATAAGGACAAACTTGAAGTACACCTTACACGTACAGTTGAACATCAGTATCTCGAACATAGATATCTCAAATACCATGGCTATGTCAAAGTAATTCAGAAGTCCCAGCCATTATTTTCTAAGTGTTTTACCCTCAATATCTCAAATCCACAAATATCTGAATTTTTTTCTCAGTCCCATCGAGTCCGAGATAATAAGGTTCGACTGCATATGTACATGTATTAGATCTGTGTAAGAAATACTTTGTTTAAGAGGATATTAGGCTTACAGCACACACCCATACTCACCCCTGTAACTGTCACCTATCACAATCAAGATAGTTATACAAACGTCAATTACTTCTATAAATACAAATGTAGCATGGCTTATTTATTCAGCGAAATGCCGACTGTACTCATGTCCATCCCTCATCAATGTTCCATATTGAACTCTCATCCAGATATTAATAAGTCCAGCCTATAATCTCCTGCAATTTCCTACCAACATCATTACATGTGCATGCATTTTGTCTGAAGGATATTTATGATGAAAGAAAAAGTGAGCAAGCTCACATACCCCACGCTCCCCACATTGCTTGAATGTAGTTTTGGGCAGTCAGGTAGAAAATCATAATTGAATATCGGTTATAAATGGTATCACATAATTGATTAACTATTGATTATACTAGGATTTTTTTTTTCTAAAATAAAGTAAGAGATCTTTTCATTAAAATACAATAATTTTATTCCTTCTTCCATTCAGTGTTTAATTGGTGAAGAGGTCAAAGGGGCATAATTCCCCGGAAAAAAAATGAATCAGAATTTCCTGTGTATATGCGCATCTACACAGTATGTTCTTCATCACTACAAAGTTTCACGATAATCTGTTGAGCGGTTTTAGAGGAGTTGCGCTGACAAACTGTTTCAATAGTATATTTTAATTGTGGCCAAATTTCTAAGTTAAAAAGGGCATAATTCCCCGAAAAAAAAATTAAATCGGAATTTCCTGTGTAATATGCGCATCTACACAGTATGTTCTTCATCACTACAAAGTTTCACGATAATCTGTTGAGTGGTTTCAAGAGGAGTCGCGCTGACAAACTGTTTCATAGTATATTTAATTGTGGCCAAATTTCTAAGTTAAAAAGGGGCATAATTCCCCGAAAAAAAAATGATCGGAATTTCCTGTGTATATGCGCATCTACACAAGTATGTTCTTCATCACTACAAAGTTTCACGATAATCTGTTGAGCGGTTTCAGAGGAGTTGCGCTGACAAACTGTTTCAATTAGTAAATTTAATTGTGGCCAAATTTCTAAGTTCAAAAGGGCATAATTCCCAGAAAAAAAATTGAATTTCCTGTGTATGCGCATCTACACAGTATGTTCTTCATCACTACAAAGTTTCACGATAATCTGTTGAGCGGTTTCAGAGGAGTTGCGCTGACAAAACTGTTTCAATAGTATATTAAATGTGGCCAAATTTCTAAGTTCAAAAGGGGCATAATTCCCGAAAAAAAATTTAATCAAAATTTCCTGTGTTATGCGCCATCTACACAGTATGTTCTTCATCACTACAAAGTTTCACGATAATCTGTTTGAGCGGTTTCAGAGGAGTTGCGCTGACAAATAAAAACAGGACTGCGGACTGACAGACGGGTCAAAACATTATACCTCCGCAACACATTTGCGTGGGGTACAAAAATGTTGCACCAGGATTAAGCATAGGAATTTTAGGTTATTGAAGACAACTTATGAATTCAAGATTATCAGAAGCAAATATTTATTTCATTGTATGAGCAATTTGTGAGTTATTAATGCTTATTAATTTTTTGAAAAGTGCAAGAATACCATGGAAATAAAATAGAAAGTTAACATGAAATAATCAGTTTCAAGAATAAAGGAAATTACATTTCAATATAATAACTTGCTTACAGTCTTCATAAAAATTCAAGGGATGAACAATTTTAAAGTGACATGACCAAACTTTTCAGAAATACAGTTTGTCACATAAAAACTGCAAAATTGAAAATCATCACAAGGAGCAAGTAATATTATAGAAAGAACAAAATCAGCTGTTGTATGTACTTCATCATGATTGTACCCTGATTATTAATTTAGCAAATATTCCAAGACCACACAGAATTCAGTGCTGTTCCATATGACAACGCACAAGTATAAATCTTCACCTAGCCACAAGCTATGCACTGTCAGATAAAGGCTATGCCTGTTTTATATTGGTGCTGCTTTTCTTTGTGATTTTCTCACATATTGCACACTACATGGATGTGCAATTAGCAGAATAGATATAATAGCTTTTGATAAGCCAGATTTTTAAACTGTAAACTAAATTATTACCAAACTACAGCTGAATTTCAGTATCTCGAACACTGATATCGAATACAATAGTTATGTCAAACTGATTTGGAAGTCCCAGCTAACTATTTTCTGAGTATGTTTACCCTGGATACCTCGAATTCATGAATATTTCAAACTTTGTTCTTGGTCCCATTGAGTTCGAGATAATGAGGTTCGACTGTAAATAATAAACCTGGCACTTCACTTTATTGGCTAGTCATGTCACTTTAAATAAAAATGATGGTGGCAGTAGAACTAGCTTCAAATGTAATAACTGTTAACTAACAACAAAAATGCAATGAAACTTTAAGGTGGAGTGCTACACCAGAGAAATTTGATGTGGATGAAAAATAGAGGATATGTTAAGCAATATTTTGAAAAGAAAAAGTTTCAAATTCACTCAATTTCGTCAAAAAATGCAGTTTCAGTAGAAAGCAATTTGAAAAAAAATTAAAACACCTGCTGGAATCGAACCCACGATCTGCAGTTCAGAGGGCAGCGTGCTAACTTACTGAGCTAGTCGGCTAGGCATTTAATTTTGAAATGAATTGATATATAACCCTGATAGTGATATTTTCATCCATATTTCGAAAGGAAGTCAGCCATTATGACGATGTAGAGATCCACCTTAAGTTGAAGTGAATGCTGAGACACATGAGCAAGAATAGAGTTACATGTAAGTAAATTTACCTTCATGTAATTTTCTTTTGTGCACTGCATTTACAAATGCTTGAGCTCATTTTGATGGATTGAACATGCACTTTGAATTCATGCTAAATAACATGTATTATATAATTTGGAACACTAAATGTTTGGCATCCTTTATTTTTGGAGTAACAGTATATAGGTGCCAGGATTTTTAAAGTGCACACATATTTTATCAGGTCTCAGAGTATATGATTGTAAGCATGGCATACAAATTGCACCAATTGACATGGATAAAACAAAGTGGAAGGGTTAAAATGCAGTGTTTTGCAACTGGAAGCATTTCTTTGATAGTGTACATGTGAAATACACAGCATAAGGGACATTTACAACATCCAATTCACATTTCAAAATATCTCATCATTGACTAAACAAAACTCAATGCATGCAATGTTTGCATTCTATGAACTGAAATTTCTTTGACTCTTGACAAAGATCTTTTTTAAGTTGATCAGAAGAGTTAATAAATAAAATTTCTAACATGAACTTTTTTATCTAGTATATTCATACCATCAATAAGTTGTGCATCACCTAAAATTCAGACAAAATCTCATTCAGAATATTTCTTTTTTGGAGTCCTTTCTTTTGGGTACAAATGTATGTTTTAACTTATAAAGCAACTCTACTTTAACCTATGAATGGGAAGTCCTAAGGACTTATATCTGATATGTAATTTTGTCCACATCTCACTTTATGAATTTTCTGCTTACCTGAATCAGCCTGGAGAACGGTCCTCTCTGACATGGTTAACTTTCCAACTTGACTGTTGCTAGAGGTACGGATACTGAAAATAAATACATTGGCAAGTACAATTCATGTAACACTATGTTAATTTCAAAGAGTGCAATAATGCTTCAGTGGTGATGCAAAAGAAAAAGATGACGAAGACTTTCAAAGGAGTAGGCCCACGAAGGGTGG